>APFE031124023.1:2197-16750 GCA_000404065.3 Pinus taeda | reverse complement strand
AGGATTTTTAAATTTAACAGACTGTAAATTACAACGTTCTACTATTTTTGGATTTACATAACTTAGCGTGGCCCCAGGATCAATTAAAACAGATATGGGAAGGTTTGAAATTTTACCTTCGAACTCAACCATGGTTGGCTGGTACTCTGCCTGCCGATCCTCCAATGCTGCATTGATTCTGGGTACGCTTCGTCCCACTTCACCAACAGTTGAAGCTTCATGAATCTGGGATAACTGTTCAGTTCCTTTTCACTGTGGGCAATTCTTAATGTAATGAGGTCCCCCACAACCCCAACACTATAAAGGAGGTCTTGTTGTTCCTTCATTATCCAATCTGATTTGTTGTTCACTGGCTTTGGGTTCATTTGCAGTTCTGAACTTGGATGTAGTCTTTGTTGCAGATCTGTTATTGATTCCTTTGCCAGTCCCTTTTATTCCACTGCTGCGATTTCCTTTGAAGTTTCCAGCTAACTTGAAATTTTTCTTCTCACTCCACTTTCTATTAGCAGTTTCTCCTTTCTGTTTACTCTGTTGATAACAGATTCTAGCCTTGCGGATTACCTCATCCATCGATTTTGGATTATCAAATTCAATTCTTTCCCGCATATACGGGGGTAAACTGCTAACGAATCGCTGCACCTTTGCCTTTTCCTCCCTTATATATGGGACGTAGCGAAGTAATGACGTAAAACGGGTAACAAACTCATCAATAGTCTGTTGTCCTAATCGCAGGTCATGAAATTCTCTGGCTTTCTCATCATAGAAGCGTTCAGTTAAATATCTCTCCTTGAAAATTTTTTGAAAATTGTCTGATGTTATGTTTTGCTCAGTGACCCCCTTGACAATCTTCACTTCTTCCCACCATAAGGTAGCTTTTCCTTGCAACTGGAAAATAGCCAGTCGTGCCTTAAGGTTATGATCGTATTCATAAAGTTGGAAATATTTGTTCATGTTTATTAACCATGCTTCAGCTGCTTCCTCATGTTCTCCGTCAAAATGAGGTGGCTTAATCTTGCGGAATTCCCCTTGTAATTCCATCCTTTGTCTTTTTGAGGTTTGCTGTTCGAATGCGTTGTCTGAGCGTTCTTCCTACTCTTCTGATCCTTCAGGAGGTATGTGATGATTCTGTTCTTCTGACAACCTTGGGTGTTCCACACTAGGATTAGCGGGCAACTGGTTTTGTCTGTCGGACAAGCTTTTTAAAATTCTCTCCTGCTCTATTGTTAATCGAGCATTGTCTTCTCGCAACCGAGCCATTTCATTTTTCAGCTCCTGTACTGTTTCCAAAATGGCTTGGTTTGTAATCCTCGCCTCTTCTCCAAGTTGTACCCATAACTCTGGATTATTGTCCCCGCCGGTCATGTTCTATCCCATTACAGGTCGTCGGGACGTGTTCTCTGCCCTCCTCATGACTTTTCGTCCCAGAATTCACTCCTGTAAAAGGGAACAGTTCAAGAGTAATAATGGAATGATCATCTACTAACTGATTCACTACAGGGTCCTTTTATGATTGTCTTGCCCAGAGGCCACAGTGCTGTATCTGGGCTCTGATACCATATGTCACAGTCCTCTATATAAATTTTTTTTTTTAACTATATTATATTCCTAACCTATAAAGGTTTACCATATCACGGTGACATGCATTGATATAAAGCTTGGATCTATTTTTAATTTGTAACTACGCATTGATATTTATATGGTTCATTTTTATAAAACATTAAAGCATTCAATATGCGATATCGAATATTAAAATACATAGGAATTGATGTTATTACACCACACCATATCCAATCTTCCCGATTCATCGTCGGGTTAACGATTACTTGACACCTGTGATGAGGTACAGTCACCCATCTACCAGAAGGTGTAACATTTATGGCAACCGCGGGGTCACCACTTCCTCGGGATCGCCATTACTGTGGACGGTTCTGATCGCTCCTCCGCAATCGGACGGTGGAGGTTTCCAGGGTTTTGGCGGCATTGTTTTTAGGGTTGAAGAGCGGGGGTTCTGGGTCATTTGTCTTTGTTCGGGTTGCCGAGAGCGGCTTTCAGTTCTCCTCCGCCATGGTTTCTTCAGTCTGGTCTCGGCTCTGGTTAATTCCACCACCCTCGAACCGTTACAGGCGACGAGCTCTCCGTTGATGCCTTGCTTTGACACATCCTCAACTGGTATGTAACCCTTTTTGCCGTGATTTCTCAGAGAAACTATCTTGCTATGCGTTGATATAATTAATAATTCACTGATGTTCGCTAGCAGGTGTCTGTGGTTTCGTAATGGCGGTAGCCGCGTTGAAGGCACAGGGGTTTGCTTCCATATCACTACCCAGGTGAGTTAAATAACTCACAGACTTTTGTTTTCGGCTATTGCAAATGTTCGCCGCCTTATACTACCCTGTTTCCTGCCAGGTCTATTGATAAATTTGCCACTGAAGACGAGTCACGGTTGTCTTCCTTTGCATTGGTTTTATTCAGAGTTCAATGTATAGAACGGGTCTCCTAGGGTTTAGGGTAGTCTGGCTTAAGACTCGAACAGAGTTATCTGTGTATAATTTCAATGACTGCAAATTATTGGGTTCTCAGATTAATCTATATGTAATGATTGGGTCACTATAATTGCTGCTTATCTTGTTTTGACTGTTACGGGTTTTTACCCGACCTGGTCGGTGTCAAAAGGGGTTTCCCTACTTTTTCATCATTGTTAATATGTGAGTTCCCATAATTGAAAGGACCGGCTTTGTCTCAGAATTTTCCGTATGGTAATGATAATGTTATTGGTCGATTGATTCGCCCGTTTGGTTTTCGATTATGATTCTTACAGATTTGTTTCTATTCGGCCGTCGGCCTACTTATGACCTCACGATATCGTAATCAGATTTGTACTAGAAAGACTTCATTTGATAATTTTCCTCTTTCGTTAATTCGTTATAACATGAGCCCTTCTATATGTACTTCTACTGTGTAATGATCTTGGAATCTTTGAGGAAAAGATCCGGTTGTCTGAGGAGAGTGATGTTGTGTTCTATCTGTCGTTGAATCATATGATGACTGTGATGGCATGTTCAAACTCCGGCTATTTAATGAAATCTCTTTTCCTTTTCCCTTAGCAAGTAAAACCCTGAATAGTTATTTCAATAGACGGATTCTTTTGACATTGGGTTTCGGCTCTTTCGCTGTGGCTTACCGCCACCAGGTGGTGTTCACCTGCGCGCAACTGCTCAGACCGAATACTCATTTATTATCGGAGTCATAAATTTACTTTATGCTATGACTCTGTTTATTTATGTTTGATAAGGGTTTTACCTGAACGATAGCGAGACTATCGCTATCAGGAAGTGCCCATTAATTGATGGTGATACTTATGCAAACTGTATTATTTGTCAAACCGCTGGTTGTTTATTGCTACTGTTGCATTCATTACATACAATATTTTGCCTGGTGCTAAGAGGGCTTCTGTTCATGTTACCCGACAGATAATTGTTTTCGCTTAATTTGATGATTTGGTTCTAAATACAGAGTTTGGGTTATCTTGCTATATATATTTTCATATAACTTTACTCTAATGATTTCCGCATCCTGATATTGTTCTTTTCATAAATCGCTGTCTGTCTATTTGTCATATGAACATGTCTTTTATACAGAAAGCTGTACAGAAATTAATCTATCTACTCTTCAGATGTCTATCTTTCTTGTTTATGATTCAGGTTAATGTACAAACAGGTATAATGTACAAGTTTTACTTGGACCTTCAGTTTTCTGTTCTCTTTTCTTTGTTTACGTATCTGTTATATGGGATAACATAAATGATAATAATAATCTAAAGCCTGCCTCATAGTCTAATAACGATTAAATATTAGTAATCAACTATTACCACTATTATCAATACCCAATCCTGGGGTTTGGTAGATTTTGTATACTTACCTGTACTCCTGTTGCTCCCTTCCGCTCTGCTATCACCTACAGAAGACTATCTAATGCTTGATATCCACCCAGCCACGAGACCAGTCGTCTGCACTGCGTCTCTCCCCCAAGCAACCCCTTGCTGGCCACAGCCTCTGCAATGGGAAAGCACAATTGTGCCGGCGCTATCTGGTCCTCACCAGACGTAGCACCTTTTCCATAGCTCAGTGCCTCTTTTCTCTTCTGTTATTTTTCCTGTTTGTTCAAAAAAAAACCCAGGTCTTTTCTCCTCTCCTTTTTCTAAGGAGAAGAGAAACAGTTAGGGTTTCACCCTAATATATTGGCAACTGCTTTTCCTTTTCTCCTCATGCATCAAGAGAGGAAAATAACTTTCTTTTTACATGAAACTGTCATGCACACAAAATTACACATTTCATATTATTAATTTTAAAACATATAATATTTCCATCACTTCAAGAAGATAGTAATTTCTGTTTATCTTTAACCACAGGGTAAATAAGTAATTTATTTACGTAAACTTATTTGGTCATTACATCTCCTCCCCCTGAGATTGGACACCGTCTCGGTGTCTCTCAGAACCGAACAGATCCAGATAGGTCTTCCTCATTAATTCCTCATCTTCCCAAGTGGCCTCGTCAGGTCCAAAATGTCGCCATTAGACCTTAACTTGGGTAATAACTCGTTTCCGCAGCTGCACTTCTCTCTGGTCGAGAATGCTCAGCAGTTCGACCAAAACTTCTCCTTCCGGTTCGACCTGCAATACCCAATTTGTAAGTTAGTTTTTTTTTTGTTTTCTATTTTTCATGTGCAATTCTTGCGGGATTTAACATAACTAATGCCTACCTGGATCTCTTGCCAACGAATCACATGTCTAGGATCATACACATACTTCTTTAAAACAGAAACATGAAATACGTTATGAACTCGGATGTGACTTGGCAGGGCCAGCTGATAAGCCACTGGTCCGACCCCTGCCAAAATTTGGAAGGGTCCACAATACCGTGGTGCCAGTTTGGCGCATCCGCTCCACTGTAAGGTGCTTCTTTTGGCTTGAATCCGAATATACACATGGTCCCCAATTTGAAATTCCTTAAATCTTCTTTTCCGGTCAACGAAATTCTTTTGCCTATCCTGGGCAGCTTTCAAGTTGACATGTACCTTCTTCACCATATCCTCCATTTCTTTTAGCATTTCAGGACCTAAGCTCAATTTATCTTCCGGTCCTCCCCAACTAGTGGGTGTATGACATTTTTGTCCGTACATAACTTCAAATGGGCTCATCCGTGTTGAGGTATGGTAACCATTATTATATGCGAACTCTACCAGATGTAAATAATCTTCCCACCTCGTGGGTTGTTGCATGACATACGCCCTTAACATATCTTCTACCATCGGATTCACTCGTTCCGTTTGCCCATCAGTTTGTGGGTGATATGCCATGCTGAAGCTTAGTTGAGTCCCTAATTCAGCAAATAATGTTTTCCAAAATGCTGAAGTGAACTTCACATCACGATCGGAAATTATGTTTTTTGGTATCCCATGTAATCTAAATATATTCTGCATAAAAATATGAGCAATCTGTGCAGCTCTATAGGTAGATTGCACAGGTATGAAATGTGCAGCTTTACTCAGCTTTTCCACTACTACGAAATGGAGTCATTGTTCCTTTTTGTCTTAGGCAGTCCTGTGATGAAGTCCATGGAAATGACTTCCCACTTCCATTCCGAAATTTGCAGTGGTTGTAACAATCCTGCTCGGTGTTGATGTTCCGCTTTAATCTGCTGACATTCTAGGCATTGCAATAGGTATTCGACAATATTCTTCTTCATTCCTGGACAAAAATATTCCTTTCGGATTGCTGTTATCATCTTCTGATAACCCGGATGACCTGCATAATGACTAACATGGAATTCATCCATAATCAGATTTTTGATCCTACTTTGATTTGGCACATATAACCGTTTCTTAAAATAAATTCTGCCAGCATCGTCCACTTCATATTCCTGTTGGCTGTCCTTTTTAGCAGATTGTTGTATTTGTAATTTTAGCTGCTGATATTCGGTGTCTTGATCCGCAATTTCCTTTATAATTTCTAGGAAGGGACTTTTCCATCCACTAATGGAAATTTCATACAAATTTTGTACCTTCCGGCTCAAAGCGTCAGCCACCTTATTTTCCTTCCCCTGTAAGTGTTTTATATCGAAATCAAACCCACTTAAAAAATCTACCCACCTTGCTTGTCTAGCGTTTAAGGTAGGCTGGCTGAAGTATTGGTCAAGCTGTGGTGGTCGGTATGAAGCAGAAATTTTCTGCCCATGAGATAATGCCGCCACATCTTGAGGGCATGTATCACGGCAACCAACTCCAAATCATAAGCAGAATATTTCTGCTCGTGTTCTTTTAATTTGCGAGACTCGTAAGCTATTACTCTGCCTTCTTGCATTAAAACTCCTCCCAATCCTTCTTTACTAGCATCTTTACATACCACGTAATCCTTATTAGGATCTGCTATACTTAACACAGGTGCTGTGGTGAGTAAATGTTTTAATTGCTCAAAACTTTTCTGGCAATCTGGGGTCCAATGAAATAGTTTCCCTTTCTTCTGTAATGAGGTAATGGGAAAGGCCACCTTAGAGAAGCCTGCCACGAATCTCCTATAATATCCTGCCAACCCCATAAAAGATCGGACATCCGTTACATCTTTGGGAATTGGCCAGTCCATTATAGCTTTTATCTTCTCCGGATCTACTGCAATTCCTTCTTTTGAGATTACGTGACCCAGATACTAAATTTCTTCCTTGAAAAAGTCACACTTGCTAAATTTAGCATACAACTGATGTTTCCGAAGGGTCTGCAATACTATTCGAAGATGCTCACAATGTTCTTCAATATTGCGTGAATAAATTAGAATATCATCAATAAATATCAGCACAAACTGATCCAAGTAAGGATGGAAGATACCATTCATTAGACACATGAAGGTTGCCGGGGCGTTGGTGAGGCCAAACGACAAAACTACAAATTCATAGTGTCCATACCTGGTTCTAAAGGCTGTTTTCGCGATATCTTCATCTTTAATTCTGATCTGATGATAGCCTGATCGTAAGTCGATCTTGGAGAACACGGTTGCACCTTTCACCTGGTCAAACAATTCATCTATTCGGGGAAGAGGATATTTGTTTTTAATAGTCAACTTATTCAATTGTCTGTAATCAATACACATCCTAAGGGTGCCGTCTTTCTTTTTAACAAATAGCACCGGGGCTCCCCATGGAGACACACTCGGACGGATGTAGTTCTTCTCAAGTAACTCCTGCAACTGCATTTTTAATTCTTTCAGCTCAGGTATACTCATTCTGTAGGGCGCTCGTGACACTGGTGCAGCCCCCGGCACCAACTCTATGGTGAAGTCTATGTCTCTCCGCGGCGGCAGCCCGGGAATCTCTTCCGGAAACATGTCTGCAAATTCTTGTATTACTGGAATGTTATTCAAAGATGCTATCTTGTCCTTAGAATTTGCAAAACCTACTTGGATGGCATACACTTGACAGCCCTTCCGTATACATTTTACCAGCTGATTTGCAGTTATCGGCCGGACCTGCACAGGTCGCTTAATACCCTGCATTTCTTTGCTGTTTCCTTCTTGATCTCTGTAATAGATGATTTTGGTTTTACAGTCCACCAATGACCAATGCTTTTCCAACCAGTCCATTCCAATTAAAATATCATAAGAACCTAGAGGGAGTATGTTCAAGTCGGCTGTTATTGGTTGGTCTGCTATAGTGAAAGAGCAGTTATTGATCTTAGAGGTTACCTTCCGTTTAGCTCCCGTGGCCAATTGTACTAACCAAGGATTTTTAAATTTAACAGACTGTAAATTACAACGTTCTACTATTTTTGGATTTACATAACTTAGCGTGGCCCTGGGATCAATTAAAACAGATATGGGAAGGTTTGAAATTTTACCTTCGAACTCAACCATGGTTGGCTGGTACTCCACCTGGCGATCCTCCAATGCTGCATTGATTCTGGGTACGCTTCGTCCCACTTCACCAACAGTTGAAGCTTCATGAATCTGGGATAACTGTTCAGTTCCTTTTCGCTGTGGGCAATTCTTAATGTAATGAGGTCCCCCACAACCCCAACACTGTAAAGGAGGTCTTGCTGTTCCTTCAGTATCCAATCTGATTTGTTGTTCACTGGCTTTGGGTTCATTTGCAGTTCTGAACTTGGATGTAGTCTTTGTTGCAGATCTATTATTGATTCCTTTGCCAGTCCCTTTTATTCCACTGTTGTGATTTCCTTTGAAGTTTCCAGCTAACTTGAAATTTTTCTTCTCACTCCACTTTCTATTAGCAGTTTCTCCTTTCTGTTTACTCTGCTGATAACAGATTCTAGCCTTGCGGATTACCTCATCCATCGATTTTGGATTATCGAATTCAATTCTTTCCCGCATATACGGGGGTAAACTGCTAATGAATCGCTACACCTTTGCCTTTTCCTCCCTTATATATGGGACGTAGCGAAGTAATGACGTAAAACGGGTAACAAACTCATCAATAGTCTGCTGTCCTAATCGCAGGTCATGAAATTCTCTGGCTTTCTCATCATAGAAGCGTTCAGTTAAATATCTCTCCTTGAAAATTTTTTGAAAATTGTCCCATGTTATGTTTTGCTCAGTGACCCCCTTGACAATCTTCACTTCTTCCCACCATAAGGTAGCTTTTCCTTGCAACTGGAAAATAGCCAGTCCTGCCTTAAGGTTATGATCGTATTCATAAAGTTGGAAATATTTGTTCATGTTTATTAACCATGCTTCAGCTGCTTCCTCATGTTCTCCGTCAAAATGAGGTGGCTTAATCTTGCGGAATTCCCCTTGTAATTCCATCCTTTGTTTTTTTGAGGTTTGTTGTTCGAATGCATTGTCTGAGCGTTCTTCCTGCTCTTCTGATCCTTCAGGAGGTATGTGATGATTCTGTTCTTCTGACAACCTTGGGTGTTCCACACTAGGATTACCGGGCAACTGGTTTTGTCTGTCGGACAAGCTTTTTAAAATTCTCTCCTGCTCTATTGTTAATCGAGCATTGTCTTCTCGCAACCGAGCCATTTCATTCTTCAGCTCCTGTACTGTTTCCAAAATGGATTGGTTTGTAATCCTCGCCTCTTCTCCAAGTTGTACCCATAACTCTGGATTATTGCCCCCGCTGGTCATGTTCTGTCCCATTACAGGTCGTTGGGACGTGTTCTCTGCCCTCCTCATGACTTTTCGTCCCAGAATTCACTCCTGTAAAAGGGAACAGTTCAAGAGTAATAATGGAATGATCATCTACTAACTGATTCACTACAGGGTCCTTTTATGATTGTCTTGCCCAGAGGCCACAGTGCTGTATCTGGGCTCTGATACCATATGTCACAGTCCTCTATATAATTTTTTTTTTTTTTAACTATATTATATTCCTAACCTATAAAGGTTTACCATATCACGGTGACATGCATTGATATAAAGCTTGGATCTATTTTTAATTTGTAACTACGCATTGATATTTATATGGTTCATTTTTATAAAACATTAAAGCATTCAATATGCGATATCGAATATTAAAATACATAGGAATTGATGTTATTACACCACACCATATCCAATCTTCCTGATTCATCGTCGGGTTAACGATTACTTGACACCTGTGATGAGGTACAGTCACCCATCTGCCGGAAGGTGTAACATTTATGGCAACCGCGGGGTCACCACTTCCTCGGGATCACCATTACTGTGGACGGTTCTGATCGCTCCTCTGCAATCGGACGGTGGAGGTTTCCAGGGTTTTGGCGGCATTGTTTTTAGGGTTGAAGAGCGGGGGTTCCGGGTCATTTGTCTTTGTTCAGGTTGCCGAGAGCGGCTTTCAGTTCTCCTCCTCCATGGTTTCTCCAGTCTGGTCTCGGCTCTGGTTAATTCCACCACCCTCGAACCGTTACAGGCGACGAGCTCTCCGTTGATGCCTTGCTTCGGCACATCCTCAACTGGTATGTAACCCTTTTTGCTGTGATTTCTCAGAGAAACTATCTTGCTAGGTGTTGATATAATTAATAATTCACTGATGTTCGCTGGCAGGTGTCTGTGGTTTCGTAATGGCGGTAGCCGCGTTGAAGGCACAGGGGTTTGATTCCATATCACTACCCAGGTGAGTTAAGTAACTCACAGACTTCTATTTTCGGCTATTGCAAATGTTCGCCGCCTTATACTACCCTGTTTCCTGCCAGGTCTATTGATAAATTTGCCACTGAAGACGAGTCACGGTTGTCTTCCTTTGCCTTGGTTTTATTCAGAGTTCAATGTATAGAACGGGTCTCCTAGGGTTTAGGGTAGTCTGGCTTAAGACTCGAACAGAGTTATCTGTGTATAATTTCAATGACTGCAAATTATTGGGTTCTCAGATTAAGCTATATGTAATGATTGGGTCACTATAATTGCCGCTTATCTTGTTTTGACTGTTACAGGTTTTTACCCGACCTGGTCGGTGTCAAAAGGGGTTTCCCTACTTTTTCATCATTGTTAATATGTGAGTTCCCATAATTGAAAGGACCGGCTTTGTCTCAGAATTTTCCGTATGGTAATGATAATGTTATTGGTCGATTGATTCGCCCGTTTGGTTTTCGATTATGATTCTTACAGATTTGTTTCTATTCGGCCGTCGGCCTACTTATGACCTCACGATATCGTAATCAGATTTGTACTAGAAAGACTTCATCTGATAATTTTCCTCTTTCGTTAATTCGTTATAACATGAGCTCTTTTATATGTACTTCTACTGTGTAATGATCTTGGAATCTTTGAGGAAAAGATCCGGTTGTCTGAACAGAGTGATGTTGTGTTCTATCTGTCGTTGAATCATACGATGACTATGATGGCATGTTCAAACTCCGGCTATTTAATGAAATCTCTTTTCCTTTTCCCTTAGCAAGTAAAACCCTGAATATTTATTTCAATAGACGGATTCTTTTGACATTGGGTTTCGGCTCTTTTGCTGTGGCTTACCGCCACCAGGTGGTGTTCACTTGCGCGCAACTGCTCGGACCGAATACTCATTTATTATCGGAGTCATACATTTACTTTATGCTATGACTCTGTTTATTTATGTTTGATAAGGGTTTTACCTGAACGATAGCGAGACTATCGCTATCAGGAAGTGCCCATTAATTGATGGTGATACTTATGCAAACTGTATTATTTGTCAAACCGCTGGTTGTTTATTGCTACTGTTGCGTTCATTACATACAGTATTTTTCCTGGTGCTAAGAGGGCTTCTGTTCATGTTACCCGACGGATAATTGTTTTCACTTAATTTGATGATTTGGTTCTAAATACAGAGTTTGGGTTATCTTGCTATATATATTTTCATATAACTTTACTCTAATGATTTCCGCATCCTGATACTGTTCTTTTCATAAATCGCTGTCTGTCTATTTGTCATATGAACATGTCTTTTATACAGAAAGCTGTACAAAAATTAATCTATCTACTCTTCAGATGTCTATCTTTCTTGTTTATGATTTAGGTTAATGTAGAGACAGGTATAATGTACAGGTTTTACTTGGACCTTCAGTTTTCTGTTCTCTTTTCTTTGTTTACGTATCTGTTATATGGGATAACATAAATGATAATAATAATCTAAAGCCTGCCTCATAGTCTAATAACGATTAAATATTAGTAATCAACTATTACCACTATTATCAATACCCAATCCTGGGGTTTGGTAGATTTTGTATACTTACTTGTACTCCTGTTGCTCCCTTTCGCTCTGCTATCACCTACAGAAGACTATCTAATGCTTGATATCCACCCAGCCACGAGACCAGTTGTCTGCACTACGTCTCTCCCCCAAGCAACCCCTTGCTGGCCACAGCCTCTGCAATGGGAAAGCACAATTGTGCCGGCGCTATCTGGTCCTCACCAGACGTAGCACCTTTTCCATAGCTCAGTGCCTCTTTTCTCTTCTGTTATTTTTCCTGTTTGTTCAAAAAACAACCCAGGTCTTTTCTCCTCTTCTTTTTCTAAGGAGAAGAGAAACAGTTAGGGTTTCACCCTAATATATTGGCAACTGCTTTTCCTTTTCTCCTCATGCATCAAGAGAGAAAAATAACTTTCTTTTTACATGAAACTGTCATGCACACAAAATTACACATTTCATATTATTAATTTTAAAACATATAATATTTCCATCACTTCAAGAAGATAGTAATTTCTGTTTATCTTTAACCACAGGGTAAATAAGTAATTTATTTACGTAAACTTATTTGGTCATTACAGTGTTTGTTTTATGTTATATGTTTTACTGTATTGTAACACCATTCTGTAAGACTATCATACTAATCATTATAATTATTAATTCATGTTATTACTATATTGTTTATTTGTTTTATGTTTTATGTTTTACTATTTTGTAACACTATTTCGCAACACTATTATAATTATCATTGTCATTATTTAATTCATTTTATTACTATATTCTTTGTCTGTTTATGTTTTATGTTTTACTATATTGTAACACTATTTTGCAACACTATTATACTAACAATTATCATTATTTACTTCATGTTATTACTATATCAAAAATTTTAATTCATGTTATTACTATATTGTTTGTTTGTTTTATGTTTTCCTATTTTGTAACACTATTATACTAATCATTATCATTATTTAATTCATGTTATTAATATACAGTTTGTTTGTTTTATGTTTTACTATTTTGTAACACTATTATACTAATCTTTATCATTATTTAATTCATGTTACTACTATATTAATAATTCCAATTCATCTTATTACTATATTAATAATTTTATTACTGTATTGTTTATTTTTTTTATTTTTTATCTTGTACTATTATGTTTTACTATATTGCAACACCATTATACTAATCATTATTTATTTAAATTGTTAGTTACTTTATAATAATTTTAATTTGTGCTATTACTATATCGTTTGTTTGTTTTATGTTTTATGTTTTTACTATATTTAACACTATTTTGTAACTGTATTTATGTTTTCTCTACTATTTTGTAAGATATTATACTATTATTTATTAATTATTTAATTCATGTTATTAATATATTAATAATTTTATTTCATGTTACTACTGTATTGTTCGTTTCTTTTATGTTAAATGTTTTACTATTATGTAACACTATTTTTTTTTTGTAAGCTTCGGTAGGACTTTCTCATTTTTGAATTTTTACATGTCTGTTATTCACCCCATTTTTGGGGAGGGTAGCACAAGAATCGAACCCAAGACCTCCGGTTCGGCGAGACTTCATTTCCACGGCCATTGCAACTTGAGCTACCCCATGCGGACTATTTTGTAACACTATTATACTAATCATTATAATTATTTAATTCATCTTATTACTATATTAATAGTTTTAATTCATGGTACTATTATATTGTTTGTTTGTTTTATGTTTTATTTTTTACTGTTATGTTACACTATTTTGTAACGCTATAATACTAATCATTATCATTATTAAATTTATGTTATTACTATATTAATAGTTTTAATTCATGTTATTACTGTATTAATAATTTTAATTCATGTTATTACTTTATTGTTTGCTTGTTTTATGTTTTATGTTTTATTATATTGTATCACTATTATATTAATCATTATCATTATTTAATTCATGCTATTACTATATTAATAATTTTAACTCATGTTGTTACTATAATGTTTGATTGTTTTATGTTTTATGTTCTACTAATTTGTAACACTATTATACTAATCATTATCATTATTTAATTCATGTTATTACTATAATAATAATTTTAATTCATGTTATTACTATACTGTGTGTTTGTTTTATGTTTTATCTTTTGCTATATTGTAACACTGTAATACTGATCATTATAATTATTAATTCATGTTATTACTATATTGTTTATTTGTTTTATGTATTATGTTTTACTATTTTGTAACACTATTATACTAATAATTATAATTATTTAATTCATGTTATTACTATACTCTTTGTTTGTTTTATGTTTTATGTTTTACTATTTTGTAACACTATTATACTAATCATTATCATTATTTAACTCATGCTATTACTATATTAATCATTTTAATTCATGTTATTACTCTACAGTTTGTTTGTTTTATGTTTTATGTTTTAATATTTTGTAACACAATTATACTAATCTTTATCATTATTTAATTCATGTTACTACTATATTATTAATTTTAATTCGTCTTATTACTATATAAATAATTTTGTTACTCTATTGTTTGTTTTCTTATTTTTTATGTTGTACTATTTTGTAGCACTATTATACTAATCATCATCATTATTTAATAATTGTTATTACTATATTAATAAGTTTAATTCATGTTATTACTGTATCCTTTGTTTGTTTTATGTTTTATCTTTTACTATGTAGGTTTTAATATAGTTTAGAATTTATGACATAATTTAGGTTATTTTTATATTAATACTATGGTATATAGATAATGTTTTAGTTATTAGAATATAGACTAGGTGTGTGGATTTTATTTTTTAAGTTTTATAGATTTTAATTAGGTTATATAATATTAAGTTTCATAGATTAAGTTTTTAATTATATATTAAGTTCTATAGACCTTAGGT
>APFE031124015.1:9692-107424 GCA_000404065.3 Pinus taeda | reverse complement strand
TTTGCTACAAACCTTGCCTTGTACTTCTCAATGCTGTCATCTGCAACATACTTGATCTTGTAGATCCATCGTGGTCCTACAACTAATCTATTTTCAGGTCTAGGTATTACTTCCTAGACATCATTCGTTATGATGGAGTTGTACTCTTCCACCATGGCATCCACCCATACTTGGTGTTGAACAATTTCTTGAAAGCTAGAGGGTTCTCTGACCTGAGCTACCAATGCTTGGTATCTATCTAGTTGTCTACTCTACCTTTTCATGGCTCTAGAAGCTCCAACAAACTCGTCTGTGTCCCTCAGTGTCTGCTTGTTGCACTTCTCTGCTCTTTCTACCACTGGTGGTGGGAGGATCAACCAACTCTTCCTCTTGATCCTGTTGTTACGTCTGTTGAGAAGCATCTGCATTTCCTCCCTCTGAGGAAATAATGGTACTGGTCACTGTACTCGACCTACGTGTATGCTCTCCTGTCTGTCCTTCTTGCTACCCCTGCTGCTCTTGGACTAATGGAACATCTCCTTACTGATCTTCTGCAGATATTTCACAAGATTTCCTAAAAGCTCTATCTTCCATGAAATTTGCATCCCGTCTTACTAAAATCTTCCTACTGCTTGGAATGTAGATTCTATATGCCTTCGGGGTCTCGTTGTATCCTATGAGATACCCCTTCTTTGCAGTTTGATCTAGTTTGTTGCGCTTCTTGTCTGGAATGTGGCAATAAGCTACGCGTTCGAATATCCTGAGATGACTGACTTTTGGCTTCTTCCTTGTGAATACTCCTTCAGGCGTTCTCTTTACCAATGTTTTATGAGGAGTTCTATTCTTGATATATACTTCCATGTTGCAAGCTTTTGCCATAGATACTTAGGTAGATCCTAATCATACAACATGGCCTTGGCTGCCCCAACAATAGTTCGGTTCTTCTGTTCTGCGACTCCATTATGCTCTAGATTATATGGAGTTGTCCAGTCTCTTTTGGTGCCCTCCTTTGCACATAAATCTGTGAAATCTTTGTTTGTATATTCTCCACCATTATCTGAATGCAAGACCTTTAGCTTTTTCCCTGACATATTTTCAATAAGTGCCTTAAACTCTCGGAAATGATCAAAGACCTCATCCTTGGTCTTTAAGAAATAGATCTAGGTTTTTCTGGAGTGATCATTGATAAAAGTGTCGAAGTATTCGCCACCACTAAGAGCCCTTGTGGAGATAGGACCACAGATATCTGAGTGTATTAATCCTAATACACCCTTTGCTCTATGTTACTTCTGGAAAAAGCTGCTTTAGCATACTTTCTTAGCACACATCCTGTGCACAAGTCATCATGTTCACTACTTAGGACTCGTACCCCTGTAATAGTCTCTTTGAGCATCCTCAGTGATCCATGGTGTAAGTGCCCCATTCGCTTGTGCCATAATTCATTTCTCTCCTTCTCACCATTGTAGTTGTTGCCTATTAGTGCCATTGGCGATTCGAGCTGCAACCTATATAACTTGTTGCTTTGAAGCCCAATTTGCTTTTTCTTCTTCCAGCTTGGATGCTTAACGTATACTTTTTTCATGGTGAAGTATACATCATATCCCTTGAGCTATAACTGGGACACTGAAATTAAATTTATTCCTAATCATGGCACATTCAAAACATTGGTGGCTTGGATGTTGGTCCCTGCTTTTGTCTGAAAAGCTATGGTGCCTCTCCCTACTAGAGTACATTTCGTTTTGTTTCCCATAGTTATTTGGAAGTCCATTTGTTTTTTTTGATAGCTTGAGAAATGTTCTCGTACTCCAGTCATATGAGCTGAAGCCCCACTATCAATGTACCAAACATCTGCTAATGTTGAATTAGCTAAGCATGTGAATTCTTCATCTAATCTGGTACATAAATTTGAGACACTTTGAGTATCCATATTGTGCCAATTTCTGATGCTAACCTATTCTAGCAACCGCTACAGGAAACACTGCATCCCACTTGAAATAATCCTCCTTGCTGAATCTTCTGCTGCACTGTCCCTTCTACCACTGATAAATTTCGATTGTAAAAGACTTACCTCTCTGTCGGTTCACTCAAAGAGAGTTTTCCCACGAAATCCAATCTCTTTGGTTTGAACTGTGCAATCCTCTCAGAGATTCTAATTTATGCCCTTGCAAGAATTTCAAATTCCCTTCCTTTTTCTCAGTGCTGGATCCTCCGACTTCTTTCTTCTGTTTCCCTATAGCTCCGATACCATGTGAAAATTTCTAAAATAGAAATCCTATAGCGATGATTAATATGATTTCTTCTACTTATTACCTCAGAAATATGTTATCTATTGTATTCTTATGGCAAATATCGAAACATATTCTAGTCTTTGAATCTCTTTGGCTTGCCCATCGTCACTTTCTCTGGCCTCTAGATTGGCCTGGGCAATGCCTGCATCACTCAAGTCAGCGCTGCCTCTCCTAGCATCAATCTGCCCAATGTTGTCCCTTCTACTGCTTTACGTCTTCGTCCCTGTCTCCCTGACTAATGTTGAACCCTCTCTGTCTCTCCTCCACCTGCAACTCTCCTTTGAATCGATTTTCTCTTGTTGAACTTCGACCACTGAGAAAATCGATTTTACTTGGGCAACTGAGTATCTCCTTGGTGCGTTTTCCAAATGACCCTCAAGCCCCTTCTTATATCTTCCCGTTGGGCAACCAACGACCTAGATTAAATCATAATCAAAGGCTCAGATCGTTTTGGCTTGATCCGTGGTTTTTTCTAGAAGTTTCACCCCTGATTAGATTAATACCTATTAATAGTTTAATTTTCCTATGTTTAGACTTAGGAACCCCATTAAAATGATTAATTATTTTAATAAAATCACTTCTGGGTGGAATTTCCCAAAACGCTTTTTGGGTTCTTTGGAATACATGTGTTCAAGCCTCCCTGCAAGATTTGAGGCCTAGAGCATATCCGATGCTACCCCAAATCAACAGACATCTGGCTCCAACTAGGACATGAGCTCTCGGACAAGTGGGCGAAGCTACTTAAATAAGAGGTCGTGAGAACACCAACAATTTCTTGGTTACCATAGACATTCTACCTGCACATATCAAAGACTAAATGCATGTGACAACATGTTTTAATGGTGTCTTATGATCACCCATGCTTAGTTTTAGGCCATAAAATCAACAAAAAAGTAAATAGTATGCAGGTTTAATCTAAATGCAACTACTCTACCATGAGAAATATCCTATGATGTTAGTTCTAATGAGAAAATGTGCATGCAATGCACCCTACCCTAACATGCATACGACGAAGCTAAGGTTAAGTGTAATCATAAAGGCAGTGCAACCAACATATCATCAAATCCATATAAATATGCATGCTTATATGATTACTCATGCATTAGATCCCAAAGCGAATGCAAACCCAAATACATGGAGGATGCTGCAGGCGGGAGGTGGGAAAATATGGTTTCCATGTGAGGTAAGAAGAATCCCTAAGAGAAGGAATATGAGTTAATCTAGAAATCCGGGGCCTTCCCTCTAAGTGCAAAATGGTGGAATGGATGATTATCCTTAAGAACTTTTGATCACAATCATTACTCATAATATTGTGCGTTGTAGTTGCCAGAAGGTTGTGATATGAGGGGAACGAAGGGTGAGGGAAATAAGGAGTGCAACAAATAGACTTCTCAGGGTGATGGTCACATTGGAGAGGGGAGGTCATAGAGTGATCAAAACCCTGATGGTGTGTCCAAGGAGGTAAAGTATAATGAATGAGGGGTTCTTCCTCTACACTATACTCGGAAGGGAGAAGGCTCATGGTCACTTGAGATCATATGACAAGGGGTGACGGAATCACTTGATAAAGACTCGATGAACAATAGAAAAGGGAAAAGGGGAAGGTGAAGTCTCAATGGGATCCTTTTCCTGAAAATCCAACTCTAGAGGCTCAAGTGATTTGAGTATACTCCTGTAATCATAAGGGAGGTAGGTATGAGCAAGGGCCTCATCAATCCTATCATTGTTGCTATCAAAGATAGGGGCTTCCCAAATAGGAGAATCAATCATCTCCAATTGCTCCCTTTCATGCAAGGGAAAATGATAATTCTCCTTCCCAAGGGTATCGATGGATATGTCATCATAAACAATGTTCGAGAGAAAGGGAGGACCACTCTCAACCTCATCCTCCTTGTCGGTGTCATAAATGGGAGCACAATCAAATTGAGGACCAACAATTGCCCATTTCTCCTTTTCAATATGGAAATAATCTCCAATGTCATTTTCCAAGGGGCTAATGGGATCACCTTCCTCAAGGTTTTCAAAAGGAGAATCATCAGGAATACTATCCTTGAGAAAGGTAAGGTTAGTGTCAACTTCACTTTCCATAGAGTCATTCTTTCCTACACACATGTTGTTAGAATCATATTTTTCATTGTGCAGACCCAATGATGACTTGTCTTCCTGCTCATTACTTAGATTCTCAATGTCTTGATGATGCTCAATGAAGGCTTCCTCTTGGATGCTTAATGTGGGGTATACTTGAAAGTGTTTAAGAAAGCCATCAACGAACTCCTCAATAGATGAGATGCTGTCAGGTTCATGATCACGCAACCATGAGTTATGACTACCAAGAGATCCCATGAACAACAGCATAAGGACATCCTGGTGAACCACTTTCTCTTTTGAAGCATGTGCATTAAATATTTCTACATGGTCATTGTGGAGAGTGGATCACCATCAAACATGGGCAACCCACGTACCATCCTTCCTCTAACATGATTAGGGTGGCCAGGGATGCTACCAATGTCCAAAGTGGGAAAATCATCAAAGAAAGACAACCTATTTGAGATATACATGTAAATTATGTAGGAGTTGCTAGGGTGAATTTAAAGATGCCTAAACAATGCTTGCTTCACTCTACAAGCATTGACCTTAAACTTCAGTGAAGAACTAGGGCTTCGTTCTTCCAATAGAGTCGCCAATAATAATATGTCTATATGTCATATGGGGAACAAAACACACGTCTCATATCCTCGACAACGACGCCAAAATGTTACCGCTCAAACTAGCAGGGGTTCTATAGGGCAACTACTAGGTAAAGGGCAACAATGGAGCGATAGCCCACTGTCACCTCAGCTAAGGCTGCCTGCTCTTTACGGACTTTCATTGATGGGAGGAGACCCAATATAATAAGGATCACGAAGACAAATGGATCAATGATAGGATGAAAGGTGATCTTAGAAGCCGATTCACAAGACAGGCTCAAATATATGGCTTGCTTGCTTTGATAGCAAGAGTGATGCAGGAGCATCCAGACATAGCCAACAATGTGATTGTATGTTCACATGTTGTGGCTAACATAAGATGAATTTCATTGACCTGAGTGGTCAAAATTAGTTCTAGCAGAGAGGGTTGGATCTCTCAAATTGATCTTTATTTCAATTATTGTAATAATTAAACCATTGTATTATTTTTTAGAATAGGAAATAAGCTGTAAGGATAGGTGTGTATCAGAGCTCGAGAATAGGGATTTAATAGTTGAGCTGATAAAAATAGAGATTGAGTTGTCAATGTTGTTAGGATAGGATTTGATCCATAAAAGAAAGAAAAAAGAATGTAATGAAAGAGATCGGATGGAATAGAAGAGTGAGTAAGCGAGAGGTTGAGAAAGAGATAGGGTTTGCGAGTGAAACAAAGGTTAGACAAATTGTTGTAATCGAGCGAGAGGGCCAAGACTCTGTAATTTCTATTTTATTGAATAAATTGATTAAGTGTGGCGTTGTGTATTATTTCTGGTGCGAAATTCGCTTAAATTTGTGTATCGGTGTTCTGTACCTTAATCGGGAATTATTTCCATTTATGTGTTTTATCATTAATCACTGTTAATTAGCGTTAAGGCTCAATTTTGAGATTAATCTAAACCTTTTTATTAAATTGTGGTTGTTAAAGTTATGGATTGAGCACGTGAGTGGGATTAAAAAGTAGTAAGTGGTATATCGCATGCAAAATAAGTGGGAAATGGTATTTCTCTAATTTGTGCGAATAACCTAAGTTGGTGACACGTAGCACGGGAAAACCACTTTTCTTGCACGCTCTCAATCTGATATTGATCGTGCAAGAATTCACGCGAGATTGTGTGATAACCGTTGGATCAAATAGGACAAATCGATGGTGGAGATCGTCCAGGCTAGTTGGCGCGTGATACGACGCGATATTCGTTGGATCTGAAGAAGCTAGATCAATGGTGGAAATTGAAGCGCTCAGGGAGTAAGAAGCCAAAGTGGGACCAGCGGTGATTGGTCAGCGTAGCGGGACCCTCAGGAGGAAATAGACGTACATAATCTTATTAACGCGTAGTTGATTGGTTTTTAAGTGAACCATTAGTCTAATTCTAGACTACCACATCAATTTTGGTAACCATCCACATCAAAGATGAAAGGCTCTATAGGAAGGGCTTAGGTGAATTCCAAGGGCTGGGGTTTGAGTATATGACTTGTCAAGGTGATTCCTAGACCCCGAGATCCTTGTTGAAACTTGGATTCCAAGTCGTCCTGACGAAATTGTCTTCAAAAAGTTATGGGACCACACAAGACCAAGTGGATCCAAAATTAGATCAAGTAAGAGAAATTGATCACTCAAGGAGGGGCTTGACCTAATTGTGGAAGAGAAGGGGATAAATGGACAAATATTCTTGGAATAGAATGCAATGATCCAGATGAGGTCACTAGCCAAGGGAAACCAAGGGCGAGAAACAGTCCTCGAGCTAGGGCTTAGAATATCTCGAGATCCCGCCGTCGGATTCGCTTCAAATTTGGAGGGCCTTTCGAGAAAACTCTAGTACAGTTGTGGACCAAAAATCGATGTAATTGAATGGCTAAATTGTGAGGTAATTACTACCCTAGGTGACATATGTAGGTTAGGCCTAAAGGGAAAGAGAGAAAGGTGAGAAAAATTTGATTTATGGTGATCACCTATGGAAGACCAGTGCCTATTTCTTTGGGAGAAATGGAGTCAAGAAGATTCCAATGATTAGGATGGTTTCATTTAGTTGAGGAGGCCTCTAGAACAATTTCACATGGGAATTAGGGCATGAGGAAATTGCTTGAAGCTCATGTGGACATCATCAAGCATCTTCTTCTCTTCTTCATTGATAGGTTCACATAGTTTTGAGTCTAGGTCGATGAAAGAGGTTCGCACAGGTCCAAGATTACAAGGTTCGAAGCTCGCACATGTTTTTAGGGTTTTTGAGTTACAGTGGTTGGCTTGTCAACGAAATTTTTTTACTATAATCATTGGCTTGCAGGCTCAAGGGAGCGATTGGAAGCTCTTAGTCTGTTGCATACATCCTCCTCCCTGCGATTAGAAAGTAGGGCTAAAATTTGACAGTTTACTGCAGTTGATTGTTGATAAGAAAAGTTGTCTTTGATCTATATTGATGCTAGAAAAATATTTCTGAATATTGTTGGAATAATTTTGTTGGATGATATAGTATTGTGTTGATTTGGGGTAGCATCGGATGTGCTCTAGCCATGAAAATTGGTGGAGACGCTAAAGCACATGAGATTTCCAAGGCCCATAAAAGGTATGGATAGATTGTACCTAGTTTGGGAGATATTAAAATAATTAATATTTTTAATGGAGTTCCTAAGTTTAAACTTAGGAAAAAATAAAATATTAATGGGTATTAATATAAAACTGGATTAGAAGGTTCCAAAAGTCATGGATCAAGCCAAATCTAATCTTAGTTGTTGATTAGAGATTTAATCTCGATCGTTGAGGGACCAACGAGAAAAGTATAAGAGGATGCTTGAGGGTCAGTTGGTGAAGACACCAGAGTGATCAGTCATTCATTTTTCTAGAGCGGGGTTGCTAAGAAAAGTTGAATCAGGGATCAACAACGAGGGACAGTGAGTATGAGGTAGAGAGGCAGAGACAACACTGAGAGACCAGCGCGGAAGCAGAGAGAGCGAGAGCAACAACCAATCTAGGCTACACAGAGCCCAAAAGAGACAACGCAGAGGCCAGAGGGATTGCATCATCCATGTAGAGGCTGCTAGAGTGACGCAGAGCGTCCCAGAGGCTACGCAATGCCTTAGAGGGCTGATGTAGAGGGTCTTGGGGTTGACGCAGGTCAGCAGAAGGCTGACGCAGAGGCCAGAAGGGCCAGCTTTGAGCTTTAGCTGTGCCGGAGAGGGTTTCGTGGGACAAATTTTCTGAATTCCTGGTTCCGGATATAGAGGTATTGTTGTCGTGTATTTTTTCTCTGTCGAGTGAGTCGATTAGGCACCCAGTTGTACTGAGATTACTGCATAATAATATAACCATCTGAATAGCTGCACTAGTTTTCCCGCATTTTGCTTTTTTGGGGAAATTTGTCCAAAAATAAAGGTGTCACTTGTGTGCTTGTTTTCTTTCAGTTGATGATTTGTAGATGTTGTGACTATATTGTGTTTATTTTGGTATTTAATGTATTAAATAAATTGTTCGAATTTAAACAAGTAGAAGATATAAACCAGTAGAATACAGAGTAATTTTCTAACTGATAGACTTAGAAAATTCAACATGGTATCAGAGCGTGGTTACAGATCATAGGAAAAATGAAGGCATCAGCTTAGCAGAGCAATTGCAGCAGATTCAGTTGTCCTAAGTGACAGAGCTAATCCTTGCAGAAAGCGACAGAGGAAGTAGTGATGCAGAGGGACTGCATCATCAGTCTGGGCCAAAGAGAGGCAGCGCAGAGGCTGAGGAGGGCACAAACTGGCTCATGCAGGCCCACACAAAGGCCAGAAGGGCTAATGCAGTTGGCTGAGGGAGTTTTTTTGCCGGTGCCGGGATTGCGTAGAGCCAAGAGGCTCAATCCTTCAGTTGCTGGGGCATAGGAGGTTGTGGGTAGTTTGCGGAGTGAAGCTGGTGAAGTACTGTGGTTAGAACAATACCTAACAGGGAAAGACCAAGGTAGAGGGAGTTGCTGCTGAGTCGGATTTCTATCCAAGGAATCTAGATTAGTGTTGCAGTTGCACAGACGATCGGAGAGGAGTAACTTGACAGTTGGCAGAAGGATTTCCAGGAGGGAAATTGGGACTCAGAGGGTGTCCAAAAGAGAACTTCCGGACAGGAAGTAGAGAGACGCAGTAGGAGTCGAACCAAGAACTTATAGGCGAGAAGTAGAGAGACTCAGCAGGAGTCGAACTGAGAACTTCTAAGCGGGAAGTAGAGAGACTTAGCAAGAGTTTAACCGTGAACTTCCAGGCGGGAAGTAGAGAGACACAGAGGAGTCGACAAAAGAGTAGCGAGATGGCCATGAATGGGTTGAGAGATCAAGATAGGCTGGACGGAGCATCCAACCTTTTTGTCTGGAAGGCCAAGATCTTGTCTATTCTAGACATACATCGTATCAAGGGCTTCGCCTTGAGAGTGATGGCTATCCCGGTTGACCTGGTAGCTAATGAAAGGTATGAGGAGGCAATGGCTAAGGCAAAGTGCATCATCCTTGATGGGGTCAAGGATCATGTGGTATCGCATATTGCTGAGAAGGAAGCGACAAAGGAGATGTGGGACCAATGTTGCACGACGCAGAAGCGAAGCGGGGACGCCGAAGCGTCATTTTCCAAAAATCTAGGAAGCGAAGCATCTGCGGAAGCGTCTGCTAGATATACATATTTATATTTTTTGCATTTATACTCAAAACAAACATCCCAAATACCAAATTAATTGTAGAAGACATGAAAACATACATATTTTTGCGTAAATCAAGATAGATATGGCATCCATGATTCCACTGTAGTTACTAGTATGTACAACAATCATCTATATTCTAGCTATTACAAACATACATAAAATTTTTAAGCATATTATAAAACATAAAACCTTTAAGCATGTTATAAAACATAAAACATAGAGCATATTATGATTTATCTAGCAAGTGAGCAACTGTCAACATTTGTCATGTCCAAAATTCAAAGAATAATGTTTACAAAATATGTCACTTGGTCACCGCCAAGACAAAAAAGGTTCAAAATTCAAATTCACAAGTCTACAAGTCTAATGAGTAATCTATGACACAAAGTAGTAGATTGTGAATATATCTACTAATCTCTCCTCCTTCCACCACGAAGAGAACGTGGTGGCGGGCTTCCACGTGGTAGTAATGAAGAAGATGGTTCCTGTGCAAGTTGTGGCACTGAAACTGATGAAGAAGAACCCCCTGCTGTTGGTGTTGAACCATGGAACCTAGGAACCAAGGGACCAGATGGGGGTAGGGGTGGCATATCAACACGATCATCATCATCCTGGAATCGCTCAAAAAATTCATGCAAAAAAAAACACTAGTTAACAAAAAAATTAAAAACATGAATTAGATAAATGCTTTATAAGGACAAATTGGAAAATTCATACCACAGTGGACATACCTAGATAAGAGCATCCTCTAATTGCTCTAATCACAACACTCCATCCTCCAAATTGGGCTCCTCGGGATTCTTGTCCCAAATCAACAGGTCTTTATTAGACTTTGCATCTTCACAGTAATGGGACAACAATCACAAGTTGTAATGAACATAAACCAAGCTCTTAGCCCGGTCTAAACTCAACCTGTTCCTTTTAACACTGTGGATGAAAGAATAAGAGCTCCAACACCTCTCTGCAGAAGAAGTGTTTACCACCTGTGATAGCACCCGCAATGCCAAACTTTATAGAAGTGGAGTACCCCCTCCATGCATGTTCCACCACTCAAGAGAAGAAAAAGTCTCTCGATCTTTAATTGCATGCATGCTCCCAAATGGACCAGTGTTAAAGCATATAGTTGCTCACCTGTCTCCGTACCAATGCAACCTCCTCCTCATCAGGGATTAATTTACTCAATGCAGCCATATATTTTCTGTGAACCTCTTGATCTTCGTGTGGTTTTCTCCTGCTTCCTCCCCCAGGTGTTGGTGTTGAAAGCCATGATGGATGATAGTATTTAGGTGTCAAAACATATGCTAATGCATGCAATGGAACATTTAGCATTTCCCATCGGTTTTCCACCTCTGCACGAATATAATTGCACAAGGTGGTATCTCTAGGCTCAACAATGTCTTTAATCTGCCCCAACATGCTATCCATTTGCTCATACACCTCCCCAATTACTGGTCGATCTGAATCTCCAAACTTGATCATGTAATAAATTGGTTTGGTGAATTGCAAAACATATTTAACCTGTGCCCAAAAGTAACTATCAAGAACAGTGTCCTTGACTGCATTAACACCATCTATGTCAGTGTTAATTTCATCCCATGATTCAGCACACACTAGATTAGTTAAAGCTTGTCTCACCTTCACTAGCCGCCTAAAGGTGAGGTAATAACTAGCAAATCTTGTCTTTGCAAGTTTAAGCAACTACAACTTGGAGTAAGTGCCATAGAAGTAGTTTACCCTTGTATGCCCTGTGATGAATTTAATGAGTTGCTTCTCTCTCCTGTAAAGCTCAGTAATCCACCCACATTCTTTGTGCTTCACAATATCATGCATCAAAAGGTTCAATGTGTGAACCAGGCATCCAGACCAAAAGATGTGTGGATAAATACACTCAATAATTTTTCCTTCTGCCTTACAATTTGCTGCATTATCTATGATCATTGATCACTTGAACCACATTATTCGAACCAACATCTTTGATTGATTTTAATAGGAGATCTGCAATGTTTTGTGCAGATGCACTGATGGAGGAGGAGTCATGACATGTAATAAAAACTGCACCACTAGAAGAAACACCAAGAACATTTATCAAATGTTGGCTTCTAATATTTGTCCACCCATCTGATACAATGAATACCCCAGAATCTACCCACTCATTTGTAAAACGTGTCAAAGCTCTTTGAACCTTAGCTTTTTCTCTTTCTAATAACACTATTCTAGCTTTCTCATAGTTGGGGGCCTTGTATCCTTTTGGGGCTTCATTGATGGTCTTTATCATTTCATGCCAATAGGGAGAGCAAAGCACATTGAATGGTACACCGCAAGCACAAAGAAAACGAACTATCTTTCCATCCACATCATCCCTCCCAGCAACATTAAGGAAATCCCCTATTGTTCTTCTACCTCCAGAGCTTGCAGAAGTACCATAAGGAGATGAGCAGCTACCAAATTTAGAGGTTGCACTTTATTCGGAATGAGTTTTTTGTTCCTTGTTTTTTTGTTGTGCAGCCTCCTCTATTTGGATGTATTTTCTTCTTTCTTCAGTTGAAATGTTTGGGCAAATTTGTAGCTCCACAGGACCCTTTTTTTCATCATTGTCCAGCGCCCCACAAAGATGCCTCCTCACACGAGTATATGAACCACAATATGGTTTTCCTCCATGACAACCATGAGGGCACAAAAATTTGTAAGTTCCACCACCCTTTCCTCCATCAAGTTTGGTCACATAGTTCCACAAGGGTGTTAATGCAGCTTTCCCATCTTGTGTTTCAGTGTCCCTTTTAGGTTCATTCCCTTCCTCTTCAAACCCTTCCTCCTCATCATACATTGGGTCACTCATATTGGGGCCACTGTCCTCTTGTGTTTCTTCCTTTCTATTCCTATTCGCCTTTGCCATCATTAAAACCAAGAGTGGAATGATACACAGAAGCCAAAAGAACACCATCTTGGAATATGGATATAGGTGGTGGACAACCTGCAAGTAAAGGAGCAAGTAGAAACAATGGGAAAGAGTAGGAGAGGGAGGAGAAAAATACAAAAAAAAATGTCAAAAAAATAAGGGAGTTTGGGGTTTGAACTTACCTCTTTAGCTCTTGTAGATGAAGTCCTCCAAGCTCTTGCTCCAAGCTCCTCCTCCTTCTCCTAGCTCCTCCTCCTTCATTCCTCCAAGCTCTCCTCTCTTCTCCTCTGCTTTCCTCTCTTCTCTTCTCCTCTCCTCTCTTCTCTTCTCCAACTTTCATAAACTCAAAGTGAGAAAACGAGGAATGAATGGGGGCTTTATTCCCTTCATTCCTCACCTTAACCTCACTCTAACCTCACCCTAACCCACCCCCTTCATGCTAAGTTAACATAAATAAAAAAAAAAAATTAAAAAAAAATGATTTTTTGCCTTGCGTGCGGCCTCTTCCGGAAGAGTACGGAAGCGTATGCTTCCTCCTCCGAAGCGCCACACTTTCGAGGCCCAAAGCGCCATACGAAGCGCGCTTCGGAGGCCTGAAAGCGGCGCTTCCGTACCACGCTTCCGAATTTCCAGGAAGCGGCAAAAAATTAGGAAGCAGCGGAAGCGCGCTTCTGGCGAAGCTTCCTAGGCGCTTCCGCACGGGACGCGCTTCGGGGCTTGGAACCGGGCGCGGGGGGGTGCTTCGTGCAACATTGAATTGAACCATGCAAGGACACAGTCTTGACATCCATCTGATGTAGATTCCATCCTTGTTAAGCGGCAAGGGCTATGATCGAGCGGATGATGGTGTATCGAGCAACAGGTGCAAATATCTCATCACAATCTACACCTTCCTTTTGAGAGAAGCCTTGAGCAACAAAGTGAGCCTTGAACTTTTCAGCACTCCCATCAGCTCCATGCTTGATTTTGTAAAGCCATTTCAAGGTGATGACTATTTTATCCTGGGGTTAGGGTACCACATCCCCGACATCATTCTTCATGATGGACTCGTATTCTTCGTTCATAGCATCCTTCCATACTTGATGCCTCACGGCTTCTTCGAACGATGAAGGCTCATTTTGAATGATGGTGCTCATAATGGTCAAGTATCCCTGATACCTGGTCAGCTTCTTACTTTCACGGAAAGTCCCTCTGGGTGTAACATGTTTCTCGGCATCTTCAAGAGTCCCCTTAAGCCATGAAGGCTCTTGTGGAGGGGGATCAATAGGATCCATAGGTTCTTCCACATCGAGCATTGTCTCATCTTCCTTCTCATCTAGCTTCCTGGTGTCAGTTTCTTTATCTTTCCTAAGAATAGGAAGATTGTCAACCTTGCTAAGAGCCATATCTTTGTCAAAGGTGACATCATGACTTATTTCGACTTCCCTTTGACCAACCACATAGATTCTATAGCCCTTAGAAGTTTCACTATAGCCCACAAAGATTCCCTTCTTGCCAAATGCACCCAATTTGCTTCTTTTCTCTTTCTGCACATGAAAATATACAAGACTTCCAAAAGACATTAGGTTTCTTACCAGTGAACATTTCTTCGGGAGTCTTGGAATCTAATGCTTGATGAGGGCATCGTTTTTGAACATATATGGCAGTATTCGCAACTTCGGCCCATAGAAACTTTGGAAGCCTTTGATCATGGAGCGTGGAACGAACAACTTCCAAAACCGTACGGTTCTTCCTTTCAGCCACACCATTCTACTCAGGAGTGTATGGTGTTGTGGTCTCCCTCTTAACACCAACTTCTTTGCAAAAGTCGTGGAACTCATTGGATTCATACTTAGTCCCATTATCAGTCCTTAAAATCTTGATCCTCTTCTTGGTTTGATTCTCGATCAAGGTTTTGAAGTGACGGAACCGGGAGAACACTTCATCCTTCTTTTTCAAGAAGTATATCCAAGTCTTGCGAGAATAATCATCTGTAAAAGTGAGATAATATAGATATCCTCCCAAAGAGGTCACGGGCATCATACCAGATATGTCGGAGTGAACCAACTACAAAATGTCGGAGGTCTTGCTATGCCTTGAGGGGAATGGTTTCTTTTTGAGCTTTCCTACGGCACATACCAGACATACACCTTCATGCTCTACTTTGAACTCGAGCATCCCTATCACCATCTGTCTCACATCGGGTAGAGCTTTATAATGGAGGTGGGCAAACCTCCAGTGCCATACTTCAGACTGTAGAGATGTGTCGCAAGACATGACTCCCAATAGACTTCCTCCAACTTGATATAAAGAGTGAACCCGGAACCCAAGAGTGAAAGCATCTTTAAAATTCTTTTTCCACACACTTACCTTGCCATTGATGAAGGCCACCTTGTAGCCTTTGTCTTCCATTTGCCGAAATGGATGCCAGGTTCTTCTTGAGATCAAGTACATATAAGACTTCTTGCAAATGAATTGTGTTACCTTGATTTAATTGAAGAGTAACATTCCCTACACCCTTTATGGGATAGGTGGAATTGTCTCCAAGAATAATCTCTAAGTTTGTCTCCTTCTCTATCAGATTAGAGAGAGCTTCCTTGTAACCAGTGAAGTGCCTTGAAGCACCACTATCAATAAGCCAATTGCTCAACCAATCCGGAGGAGAGGTAGTGGAGAGGGTCGATATTAGATAATGTTCATCTTGCTTATTGTTAACAACATTTGGTTCATACCTGGAGTTCCTTGCTTTCTTGGAGGGTTGACCACTTGCTTGATTTCCCGTATTCCTCTTTCCTTTGCCATTGAACCTGCCATTTGTTTGATTGTGGTTGGAGTTGCCCCTGGAGTGATTTTGATCATCGTCCTGTGATGTGTCTTTTCTATTTGGACACTCCCTCGCATAGTGGCCAAATTTATTGCAAACGAAGCATCTTCCCTTCCTTCCACCCTTCGATCCGGTCTTTCCTTTGAAGTGACCTTTAGACCCAGAATTATTTCTCCTTTTGGCATGAGAGGAGAAGGCAGTGGGGTTTCCGTTGCTTGAAGGCATTTCGTGCTCCACCATCCTTGTTTCTTCTTGTATGCATCTCGACATCAATTCTTCAAATCACGGAATTCGATCATTGTTGAGAAGAGTGGCTCTAAATATATACCATTCGGATGGGAGCCCTCCAAGGGTAGTGATAGTTAGTTCCCTATCAGGGATGACTTCTCCAATTGATAGGAGATCATTCTTGATCTCAGTGATCCTTAAGAAGTAGGATTGAATATCTTCGTCCTTGCCCTTCTTAATATCCTTCATTTTATTTTTGAGGAACAAAACTTGATTTGCATCACTAACTTTAAACAAGCTTACCAGTCTATCGTAGATCTCCTTGGAGGTGTTCAACTCGGAAATGTAGGCCACCAGACGCTTGTCAATAGAGTCTCGAATGATCTTCTTCGCTTTGAATTCACCCTTAGTGTACTTGTTCCTTGTAGCAGCCGGTGCATTTGATGGAGGCTCCGAAATTCTACTTCTCAAATAGGCCAACACTTCTTGCTCTTCCAATGTCAGATCAAGAGATATTTTCCATTCGTGAGCTTGTCTTCGGCCGGGAAGTGTGATGAGGAACCCATGAAGCCTTTTTGATTTTTCCAACTGTCTTCAGTGATTGCTCTTACTCTTGTTTGGGCTTTGTCTTCACCTCGACTCTGATACCATGTTAATTTATGGTATGCTCTATGCTTAAGAGCAATTTACTTCAAATCTTATTATTAGCCCAATGTCAATATCCAGTATAGCAATCACATTAACTTGATAGTAAAATGCAGATAGAACATAAATGTAAACAACAAATGACAAGCCAAGACAAGAGACACAAGATGTGGCACCAGCCAGGGACCAACCCCAATGCGGGGAAACCCTTTGATCAATTCTTCTATATTCTTAATAATTCAGCAGAGAGAGCGACATAGTACAATATCACAAATCTATGATTTTACAACAATAGTAATAAAACCCTAACCAACAATGACAAGGCTGGTCAAACAACTCCGGAATGTCCTCAAGTCAACCTAGGAGAACTCAGTCTCCAACAACAATGATGGGCAACCCAAACAGTCCACAAAATATGGTCAAACAACAGTCAACATATCAACAATCTTGCAGTTAACCCTAACCAGTCAACGCTAGTCAAATCCGTGGTCAAACAGGCCAATGTTTGGCTGCCTAACAATGCAGCTAGCCTAGGAGAGGCTTCCCAACCCAAGAACACAATTAAACCTCCTCTACGCTAGTCAACCATGCATAATACAACCCTGCTGCTCCACGGTTAGCCCTAGGTCAACTTTGCCCTAAAACAGACCTGCATCCTTCCTTCTCCCACATGTGAGTGCCTTCCTCCTCCTATGCATACCCAAGAGACTAGGAGAGAGAGGAATGAGATGGTGAGATGAGCGTGATAATGCCTCAAAAGGACTTGATTAAATTTAAATTTCTATATTTAAATTTAATTAAGTGTAAAAACTTAGTTTCCCTTTTGATTGATGTCATTCAATGTCAAAGTCACCATTTTTTTTTTAATTTTTTAGAATTTTTAATGTTTTTATTTTATTTATTTATTTTTTAAAATGAAATCAAAATATGAAAATAAAAAAAAAATCAAAACACAAAGTCATAAGAAATAAAAATGAACAAATATAAAACAAAAATAAAAATAAAAAAATAAAATCAAAACAAAATCAAAATTGAAAAGTTAAAATAAAAAATAAAATCTAACTAACGCAAATCTTAACCTAAACTAACATGAACAACAAAAAAATCAAAGCTAACCTAAACCTAATGTATAACATACAAAAAGAAATAGAAAACGAAATCGAAATTTTGTTGTTTGTATGTGTGCAGCTGTGGGCATGGACGACGGCGGAAGGGAGGAGAGGAGCTAACGGTGGCAGCGTGCAGGTAGTGGAGGTCGAGGAGAAGGGAGGCTGAGCTGCGCATGGCAACAGGAATGGGGATTGCAGGGATGGCAACGATTGCAAGTACGGGGAAGGGAGCACGGGATGGCAATAGAAAGAAAAGAAGCCGTGAGTAGAATGCAGGGATGGAGCAGCGAGCAAGGATAACGGATACGCGTGCTGAGGGATGCAAATGGGTGATGCAGGTAGCAACAGAGAGGGACGCAGGTTAGGGAGTTGCAACGAGGAAGGTAGCTGCGGTTTTTTGGAGAGTCGATGAGGAAGGGTAAGCTGCAGGAAAGAGCAATGTTTTTTTTTTGCAGGTAGATGAGGAAGGGTAAGCTGCAGGTCGACAATGGCAGCAAGGGAGTGGAGTTCGAGCAGCAGGGGTATGATGCAAGATGCGTGATGAGGGATATCCTAAATTTTTTTTTAGAATTTTATGTAAATAAAAAAAAAAACCAGGCAACAGAGAAATGGTAGCCTAGAAAACCCAAAATAACCCCAAAAAAACAAATTTCACACCAATATATTTTTATGCCCCAGATTTGGGCTCGAAACCCTTGTAAAATATCCAGATTTAAAAGTTTAAAACCCTTGGACCGCAAAAGTTGAATAATAACCCTACAAAGTGATATTGAGGCCAAATCTTACCCTTGAGGGCCTAGATCTGGCTTCAAACAGGAGTTCTTCTTCAGATCTGTACCTGTAATGACAAAAACAAAACACCTAGAAACGATATATAAAATGATGAAACCAAAAAATAAGTTAAATTACAATAATTACAAGCTGAAGGCTCTAAGTAGCCAAATCTATCATTATACTACACATAAATCAATTTTTTTTTTTTTTTTTTTTTTTTTTTTTTTTTTTTTTTTTTTTTTTTTTTTTTTTAATTTTAAAGGAGGTGCTAACTTGAAACCCTTCGTGCATCACCAACAAAATCTTATGATAAGCTCGGAGCTAATTTAGTTGGGTTCTTCAGAAAATACGGATCGAGAGTTGCCTGGTCCAACTGAAAACTTTCCCTAACGCCTTAGGATCTAAAATCAAGATTTCCCTGCAAAAATCAATCCAACGATAAAAAACAGAGCGAGAAAGTAATAATAAAATCCAGACAAATAGAGACACCTGCTATTATGTTCAAAATTTAAATTATTATTCAAACCCCAACGACTAAGCAAGATACATGTACTCAAATCACTCTTTAGAAGCTATCATTAATGGCTTTAGAAAAAATTATGCATGAAAACAACACATCTTACAGTATTCCCATGAAGAGTAAGACCAGTAGAATTTAACCTCAAAGTCTTTCTTTATTGTCCAAAAAAAAAGTTTACACCGGAGCTTCTTGCTAAGCACACGGCTCAAGATCGGATAGATCAATTGACAAATGACTTCCTATTTAAAGATAAATCCTTCAACGGCTAGTTTGAGTGATCCTCGTCAAAGCAATCTCGACCATTGATGAAAATTAAAATTTCTTTTAATCTCATTTGTTGAAATATTTAAATATTTGGGGAAATTCGAAATTTTTAATTAAATGCATTTTAAATAACTCAAAAATAGAATTTTTGAGTTAATTTTGCCCAAAACTTTGACTTTGACTTAATCCCAGGGATCAAAGGTTTAAAGTTTATCAAAATAATTAATTTACCTTTAATCTTGGGACCTTTTAAAATTTAATTTTTTAGGACTGATGAATTTTGCCTTTAGAGAATTTAAATTTACCTAGGACTTATAATTAATTAAATTTTTGGCTTAGGATTTTTATTAATTTTTGGCCAGAAAATTTAATTAATTAACCTATGAGGGGATAAATTATTTTTCCAACCCTCAAGACAGTTTACATCATGATTTTCATATTTTTTACATCATAAGGGGGAAACCCATTTGTAATAGACCCTTACAGATTACCCACTTCTACGACACAAATATAATCCAACAGACCAAGTAATCTGTCATAAAATAATCTAATCAAATAGTTAGGATTATTCCCAAATTACTTTTACATAGACTCGATCTATAACACTAGAATTCGCCTAAGATCCTAGTGGCAAAATCCATTCCATTTTTGGGGTAAGACTGGATCGGTGAGATGAAAAACCTCCTAGAATGGAGATCGCCACTAGAAAGGTAGGTTTGCTTAGGTCGTTACATACATGACGCGGGTCTGCTGAGATAATTTACATTATATACTTGCAGAAAGGGTTCACATAACATTTTGGAAATCAGGCTGATGATGATAGCTGGACGACATGGACACATCATCCAGCTGCTATCCCTTTTGCGAAAAAAAGGGGGTGCACTACTATGGGTTGTTGACATGTAGTGGTCAACACGGCCCAACAACCACTTCACCTACAGGAAAGCTGACCTCTAGTCCTCTGTCATCCATGGTCGAAATTGAAAGGAGATTCTTCTCCAAACCTAGTACATATAACACTTCATTCACCTCCATGGTGCCACTTGAGTCCATTTGGAACTCCATACTCTTAGTGACCTTGATTGTGTACTTGGCCTTGTCACCAAGTTCCACATTTACATCTATGGACTCCTTGGTCATGTTGGTGAAGTCTCGTAATCCCATCATATGACGAGATGCTCCACTGTCCATCAACCAAACACTTCTCGTGACAGTCCCAAAAAGGCAAGATACTAGGGCAGAGTTTTTATCAAACTTCGCTGCCATCTCCTCCATCTGCGCAATAGCTGCCGTAATAGTCTTACCCTTGCCCTTCTTTTTGTTAAGCAATTGATTGGAAAAATGCTTTAACTTATGACAAGCAAAGCATTTAACTTTGCTCACGTCCTTTTCCTTCTTGCTCTGTGAAGATGCTTCTCCGCTCTTGTTCTGCTTAGCCTCCGCTTTGCCCTTTTTTGCTTGTGCAACAAGAGCAACTTCGTCCTTCTTCTGACCACCCTTTCATTGTCCTCTGATTAATGAATTTTCCTAGATCTCTTTTTGAGTGAAATCATCCCATAGTTGGCTCCAATTAGGAAGTTGATGAGCAAGAATCCCATCCACAAAAGTGGATCACTTCTTCATGCACCCCTTTAGAGCAACTTTGAGGAGCTCTGAATCATGCGCAAATTTCCCCACAGTTGCAAATTCATCACAAGCCTACTAGATCCTCGTGAGATAGGAAGTCACCCTCTTAGATCTGCTCATTTTAATGCTGTTTAGCGTTTCCTGCAACACCATTTTTCTGTTCTCGTTTGTACCTTGATAAAGACCGGTCAGAGCTACCCACATCTGTCTGTTGAATTTTCCTTGCCCTCTAGATTTGGCATGTGCCCTAGCTAGGAACACAACACACTAGAGAAGCCCAACACAAAAGTACTTTGCGTAGCGAAAATGTAATAGTAGTGAAATCAATTAAATATACAAATTTGTATGGCCCAAATCCCTACCTTTATTGATCCATTGAAGAAGAATCATTAAGGCTCCCATACTAGGGATAATGGCCCTTTAGATCTATGATACAACTAGTATACATAGTATAAAAAACTAGGGCTTGAGATCTGATCCATTAGATCTACAATCTTCCCATCACAACAATGACAAAACACTTGACTTGCTATAACAATCCTCTTTGCCCATTGTTGTACCTTGCTGTAGCTTCAATCCTTCAATGCTACAAGCTTTTTTTGTCTGCTAGATCCTTGCAGTTCTAGCCCTCCAACACTCAAATTTGATCCTCTTCACACAAATCTGATCCTTTGTGGCCGGATCTCCTCAGTTTCGCACTACTATGGACCTCTAATCATCCCTTGAGCTGAGATCTACACCTGTGGCCCACAAAGTAGCCTCTGCAACCCACAAATCTGAGCTATTGTAGCCGTTATCAAGCTTATCAATGCTCTCGGTCCACCTCTGCCATCCTGACGACTATCGACAACAACCCTCGACCTACTATTACTGGTTGCGAATTCCTCCGAGGAGCACTCGTGGCCACTTAAAAACACAGATCAAACGTCTGCTAGGCCTATCAGGTTTCGACCTCCTCTGCTCCACCTTGATCTTGCCTCCAACTTGCTTGGGTGCACTTAGGCCAACCTTATCTAGGCTGCGACTAACCTTAATCAACCTCCAAACTACCCTGTGGCCTTGTCAAACAGACCTTCCACTCAACGGCCAACCCTAAGAAGTCCTCAAGGCACTAAGGCTTGCTCAAACAACCCTCAACCTACTTGCCCACCATTCTTTGAGGCCTTTAACAAATCCTTTTCTTTTTCTTGTAGATGGCCTTATCTAGGCCTTAGATCAGCCTCGATCCTCCAAGACAAACCACGATTTACTTGCCCAAACTTCCCCCCCTCCCCCAGATCTGCTATACCAACCCTCTACTAGGGTTCAATCGTCTTGATCGGCTGGAACAAACCCACGGTCATTCACTTTAGACCCTCGACTACCTGTCCTTCCTAGAATTCAACCTCCTCCTTTCTTGCTGGGGCTATGTCTCTTGTAGCCTCCTCAACTTATTTAGAATTCAACCTCTCTCTAGAAGACCGCAGCTCCAGTAGGCTACCCCTCTTGCTCACAAAATGAGTCCTTCCACATTGTGTGTGTAATGAGCCTCTCCTTTAGCTCTTATTTATATTTTTCTCTTGAGGTTTTTTAGGGAAAACCATAGATCCTGTAGGGCTTTTGTCACCGACCCTTTAAAATAAAGAATTAATTGCCATGGGTCCAAACCCACTTCCTTGCGTCAAAACCCCAACTTTGGGTAACTTCCCCAACCAACTTTTGGTAGGTTTTCATCACTCAGAGACATCTTCCAAGCTACCCAAATTTCAACACTCCCTCTTAGTGAGGAATGTATTTCTTTCACACCTTAATCTCTAGCTCCATGACTTTCCTTGCATACCCAAGGCTGTCCTTGCATGAGCCATGAAATTCCTTGCGCAACCATATTTGTCCTCGCATGTGCCACGTCTTCTTTTGTACTTGATCAAGATTAAACTTGCATGGTGCATGTCTGCCTTTGCTTGCAACATGGCTTTTCCTTGCACCCCCATGAGTGCCCTCACATGGTTCGTGACTGTCCTTGCATGGGCTAAAAGCTCCTCTCTCTTGAACCTGAAGATTCAAACTTCCATTGGATGATTAATGATCCTTTGTTGTCTCCCTCTGAGCCTACACAACTTCCATTGGCTCACTCTTCTTTTCCTTTTGGAAAGTGCTGCTACGGAACTTGTTTCCTTCTAAAGTCAATCTTGAGCTATGGTTGGACAGTGAGGCTAATCAACTCAAGACCACCACAACTCAACTTTGCATGAGTCAAATACCTCATGTGCACGTGGCTTCTCTGCCAGATGTGCAACTCCACAACCCAATGAAGATATTACCTCGCCATCAACCTAACATCTACACGAAGCTACCTTGTCCAAGCAAAGGTACCTTCTTTGTTGAACCTCTTGCTCCATTTCTAGCAGTTTTCATAACTCCCTCTTAAGCTGCTTCTTGTGCACACTTTGGTTCAACTGTCCTTTCAAAGTAGTTCTGATACCATGTTGAATTTTCCATGCCCTCTAGATCTAGTATGTGCCCTAGCTAAGAATACAACACGCTAGAGAAGCCCAACACACAAGCACTTTGTGCATTGAAAATTTAACAGCAGGGAAATCAATTAAGTACATAGATTTATATGGCTTGTTACCACTTAAACCAACAGAGGACCTTAAAGGGGTTCCTAAGAGGGCAACGATGGAGGCTTAGCCCACTGTCACCACAACTAAGTCTCTTCGCTCTTTACGGACTTTCACTGATGGGAGGAATCCGGGTAGTGTAGGGATCACTTGTAAAGTATATGTCAATGGAAATGAGGAAAGTGACCTTGGAAACCTTTTCCCAAGGATTGAATGAAGAATGGCACTTGCTTGCTCTTTAAGCAAGGGACTTTGTCCTCCAACAGTAAGGGGTGAGGATTGGAGGGTTGAGGGAGAAGGAATATGCTTATAAACGAGGTTCTCAATCCCTATAATCCTTGGGAAACTTGGATTCCCAAATGGTCCTTGACAAATCATCTTTATTGAGAAGTGGGACCACACGGGGCCAAGTGGACCCAATCCAAGTTTGGGGATGGAATGTAGCAACCAATGATGTTCCTGTCCTGGACAAGGTGAAAGGAAAGGACCAAACAAGAATATTTACTTCGAAAGGTTGAATTGATTCTGTTGAGGTCTAGCCTTGGGGATGCCTAAGCAAAATTCGATCCTAGAACTAGGGCTTGGGATTCCCGGAGATTCCACCGTTAGAATTGCCTCACATTTGGAGGAGAGGGAGGGGACCCACCAGTGTAGTAGCCTGCAGGAGATTGAAATTTTTCCTTGGGTCAATTCCCGGGAAATGGATGCCCTAGGTGACCTTTGAGGGCTAGACCTGGGATAAGTGGTAAAAGGTGAAGAAGATGACCACCCTTTTTAATGATCAATGCCTAGTTCACTTGGGTCTATGGAGTCAAGGATGGTGATGAGTAAGAACTTGGTTTCTTGATCAAGGAGGCCCAGAAAGTCAGCTTCATCCAATGTTGAGAGATAGAAAAGAAAAGTGTCCTTCAAGAATTTATACTTTAAAGCAAATGATGCAAGATTTTAGAGACAAATAATCTCTAGGACATTTCATTCATATAACATTGGCCCATAAATTAAATTAGCTAAAACATGCTTAATTCCACATTTCAATTATGCAACAACTAGCCCTAATTTTAGCAGTATGCAACAACAAAAATAACAACGTAAAATTTTACTTACAATGTTACAAAATATATTCAACCAACATTTCGTTTGCAAGACAAAACCCCAAGACAAGAAAAATAACCCAAATCCATACGTCAAAATTCATCCATCTCCAATAAATATCCTCCAAGAAAAAAATGCGAAGTTCTCTATGATTAGAGAGATCCCAAGTCAAATGATGATCCAAATGAATGTATCCAACATCAATATATAGCCTCCTAAGGAGTTCGAATTATCCTATGGGCGTACATTAGTCCCTAATGATATAATAATGTGCAAATAAAACCCCTATTGGTGACAAGCCCACCAAACTAGCTCACAAGTGTAAAAATAAGCCTCACAAGGGGCCAAATAATAATATATACATGTTGTGGGGCCCTCCAAAGGCCTAATAATGTCTTGAAGTGCCATACTGAGGAATAAATTCCTCGAAATATGATGGGCAAGGGGGTGCCCTCTTGTTCTCCAAGTAGTAGATCGATGGTGCTCCTAGTGGGTCTGAGGGCACATAAATGACCCCATGGGTCTCCATATGAATCAGAGATGCTTGTAGATCCTCTGCAAGGGTTCGAGTGGTGGAATGAATGTTGCCATGGCATCGTACAAGTCATGGGACACCTGCCAAGAGTGTGGGGCTCCTGTGGGGGCTGCTGGGCATAATGTACCAAGCATATCACCATCATCCCAAAAGTGGATCGCTAGTAGTATCTGAGAATCGATGAAGATCCATGGAGTGCTGTTCGCTGCTATGGAGGCCAATGGCTCTCTATGCACACCCTATATGTGCCAATGTAGACCTCTGCGAGTTAGGATCCCGTATAGGGAGGCCAAACCCAAATGGAAACCACCTGTAATCTTGCATAAATTCCAACGCGTCCCCTAGGCTTCCAGTACAACCAGTCATTAAAATAATCTGGTAAAAGAGTATACAAATCATGGATAACAAAGTGGGAATTTCATAATGGCATGCCCTTTTATGGTGGGCTTTGACATGTGCTAGTGTCTCCAAGCTCCAAAGGGGGTTAACCAAGTACCTTATTAGGTTGTTTCAACCCTTAAAGGGGATAGTATGTTCAAGGTACATCCCTCTAATGTGGGTGGCAAGTGATAAATAAGTGGAATGAAGTAGGGAATGAGAAGGGCAATCCTGGGCCACATATTGGGGCATAGGGGTAGCTAGATGAGGGGAAGCCCACACCTGGTATGTAATGTGTAGGAGGGAGCAATCATGGTACATGAGGTGCCCCGACCTTGATTTTTCCACCCTTCTTTATATGCCTTTTACCTTTTATAAATTTTCTTTAATTAATTGCTCGGGGCTCAAAGGATAAGAGCACGATGTGTAAGATATAACAATGATTACCCCCTTCGAGGTAGGGCGGTTCATTGCCCTCCAGGGGTTGGAACAATCATGGGTTCCTAATTGATAAAGGAGGCTTATCTAGGGCCTATGGAACCAGGGTGATGACCATGTATTGGGGTAGAGCTCATGTATTGGCTTTTGCCAACGTGTTGATTATTTTGTCTTGACCATCTTTTGCATTTTGTGGTACAATTACCTGTTAAATGTGGCCAATTATGCTTTTTTCTTTTCTTTTAACTGCTTCAACCTCTGGGGTATCATTCTAGGCCTGACCCAAGGTGGGGGCAAGGGGATAGGGAGGCTGGCCCTATGTTGACCTGTTAATTTTAGGTATGTTCTATGCTTAGAGCAATTTGTTTCAATTTTCACAGATAGCTCAATATCTTTTCCAGAGTAGCAATCACATCAGCATTAAAGTAAATTGCAGATAGAACATAAACATAGATTGCAAAAGACAAGCCAAGACAAGAGGACACAAGATGTGGCGCTAGCTAGGGACAAACCCTAATGTGGGGAAACCCTTGATCAATTCTTCTTATTTGTTCTTCAATAGTTCAACACATAGAGAGAGAGAGAGAGATAGTACATATACAACATAAGTCAACACTTTGACTTATCTTAGTAAGAGCATAAATGATCTCTAAGTAGATGATACATGGGGTCGCTGAACTCAGTTGAAGACATGTTGCTTCAACTGATTCTCCCAGGTGACTCCATCACCATGCTACACCTATCATTGTGCTGCTTCTCATCATCATGCTGCACCTCACTGTGCTGCACCATGCTGCATCTATCATCACTATGCTGCATCTCATCATGCTTCACCAATCATGACTATAGCCATCACTGTACTGCAACATGTGCCATTGCTGCATCATGTTTGTCACTGTTGTCCCATGTGCTTGCTGCACCATGCTTGCCACCATGTGCTTGCTGCACCTTGCTTACTATACTGCTGTCCCAATGTGCTTGCAGCACCATGCTATCACTGCTGTCCCATTGTAACATTGCTGTACCATGCTGCTGTCCCAATGTGTTTGCAGCGCCATGCTATTGCTGTTGCCCCATTGTAACATTGCTGTACCATGTTGCTGTCCCAATGTGTTTGCAGCACCATGCTATTGCTGCTGCCCCATTGTAACATTGCTGTACCATGCCGTTGTTGTTGTCCCACTGTTAGCATTGTTGTGCTTGCACTTTTGGTTAGGGCATGTGCCACTACCCTTAACCCAACACACAACAAGACTAGCCCTGTAAATGACTGCGGCCTAGTCAAGGTAGAGTGTTGCCTCCTCATACTGCTGTTCTGGGCATATGGTAGCCTCTCAAGTCTACACGCAACCCTATTTTGGAGTGGCTAGGCCTGCTCCTACCAGAGATCTCTGTGAAACCCTAACAACCCTCCAAAACAGTGAATCCTTACCTCTTGCTGCCCTCAACCAATCCACAATTCTTCTTTCCTAACCCGACCTCCATGCAAGTGTGAACAGTGCTCAAAATACATCCACTGCACCTTCAACAACTCGACCTTTAACCACATATTTCTCCCATGTTGTCCCAAAATCTCCTCGGCCTCCTTTACAGCAACTCGGTCCTCCAAAAGACCCATGACTTTGCTGCGGCTCAGACCTATTTGGGTAACATATAGGTGTATGCAATTAGGGCTCTTTCTGTCACCGCGTCTAGGGTTAGATCTTCCCTCTAGGACCGCGACTAGGGCATCCTCCTTAGGACTGCGTTTTCCTTGCTAGTGCATCATCTCTAGGGAAGCTCCCTTAGTCTCCTTTCCTCCTGTGTCAAGGGCTTCATCATCTAGATTTCTCTTGCCACTAAAACCCAGAACAAGTGGAGAGAAATCAAGAGTGAAGTGTGTGTAGAAATGACTATCAAGTCACCTCCTTTTATACTAAAATGTTGAGCACATGTGTGGGTTATTTGGTTGTTGGCCGACCTTGACGAATTGTCTTATAACACAAATAAATTCATAACTCCATGAATACTTATCGAAATTGGATGATCTTTAGATCAATCCTACACCTCTCGATGAGAGGAGTCCAAGAAAATTACCAGCTACCATAAATAAGATGACCCACATGGAGTTTGGTCCTAGTTGCCAATTTTAACATGACATGGAAATGTGGACCCAGGTGGGAGAAATGATGAATGAGGTACAATGAGTGGAAAGGGAGTAATATATGCAGATAAAGGAGCGGGACCACGTACCCAAAGTCGGGGTTTCCCAAGTAGTACCACCCTAGAACCAAATGGTCAATAAAGGAGATCCCATGGGACTAAGATCCAAGGGTAACAACCAAAAGAGATCAAGGGGACAAAAGCACAATCTAAGCCCACCCTTTCTGCTAAATTCCCCCATCAATCGATACCCAGAAGTATTCATGATAAGTAAACCCAATACTCAATTACCAAATGACAAGACATATCTTTAGATTCAGGAGACCCACCTTCAAACATACGATCAATACAAGTGGTTGAGGGACTACATGGCTGGCTCGGGTGGCAGAGAAATGGCACAACGAGCTAGTAGGAGGCTGCAAGGGGCTGCTGGTTGCCGACTGAGGCTCATCATGGAGAATTTTTTTCCTGGGGATATCACCCATGAAGTGGTGGGTAACATGGCCCAAATCTCGACCTTTATGATCCATCAATAAAGAATCATTAGGGCTCCTGTACTAGTGATTGTGGCCCTTTAGATCTCTGATACAACTAGTATAGACATTATGAAAAACTAGGGCTTGAGATCTGACCCATCAGATCTACAATTTTCCCATCAGAACAATGACAAAACACTTGATTTGTTGTAGCAGTCCTCTTTGACCACTGTTGTACCTTGCTGAAACTTTAGTCCTTCAATGCTACAAACTTCTTTTGTCTGCTGGATCCTTGCAGATCTGGCCCTCTAACACTCATATCTCATCCTCTTCACATAGATCTAATCCTTTGTAGCTATATCTCCTCAGATTTGCACGACTATGGACCTTTGATCAGACCTTTGGCTTAGATCTTCCCTTGTGGCCCACAAATTTGCCTTTGCAACCCATAAATTTGAGCTATTGTGGCCCTTACTAGGTTTGTCAATACTCTCGGTCCACCTCTGCCATCCTGGAAACTATTCACAACAACCCTCAACCTACCAGTACTAGATGTGGCTTCCTCCTAGGAGCACCCGTGGCCACATATAAACACAAATTAGACCTTTGCCAGGCCTAATAAGGTCTCGACCTCCTCTCCCCCACCTTGATCTAACTTCTGGCTTGCTTGGATGCACTTAGGCCTACGTTATCTAGGCTGCTTCTGACCTTAACCAACCTCCAAACTACCTTGCGGCCTTGTCAAACAAACCTTCCACTCAACGACCAACCCTAACCAGTCCTTAAGGCACTCGGGCCTGCTCAAACAACCCTCAGCCTACCTGTCCACCATTCTTGAGGCCTTAACAAATCCTTTTCTTTTTCTTGTTGGTGGCCTTAACCAGGCCTTAGATCAGCCTCAACCCTCCAAGGTAGACCTCGACTTACTTGCCCAGACTTCGACCGCCCTCTGATCTGCTACACTAGCCCTGTACTAGGGCTTAGTCCTCCTGATGAGCTGGAACATATCCTCAGTCATTCACTTCAGGCCTTCGGTTTCCTCTCCTTGTTAGACTTCGACCTCCTCCTTTCTCGTATGGGCTATGTCCCTTGCAACGTCCTCAACTTCTTTAGAACTCAACCTCTCTCTTGAAGACTGCAACACCTCTAGGCTGCCTCTCTTGCTCACAAAATGAGTCCTTCTACTTTGTGTGTGTGATGAGCCTCTCCTTTGGCTCACTCTTATATTTTTCTCTTGGGGTTTCTTAGGAAAAAACCTAGATCCTTGAGGGCTTTTGTCACTTACCCTTTAGAATAAAGAGTTAATTGTCTTGGGCCTTGTTGTTGCTCGGATTGCACAGGCACCGCGATAACCGCTCAACGCAGGGGATGTCACTCTGATCCCCGTCCACACTATTCTAGCTATCTCCCAACAGCAAGGTATGGGGGGTAGTCCCTATGGAAATGAGATGAAGGAAAACAAGTTGGGAACCAACTTGCTTGGGAGACATGGATGAGTGGCCTAGCTACTTGGTAGAATTTTAGCAAGATTACTGATTATATTAGGTTTCAAGTATGAGATCAGTGCCTTATGGAGTCACAATTCATGCTTATTATAAATTGAAACCAAGTAACCAGATGGACACCCACTGCTTTATATGATAGACTATCCTATATGATATGCGATTCCCAGGATCTATGTGTGATGCAATGATCTTGGTTATTTTTAATTATATGCCTAGTCTAAGTTGAACCTCTTCCTTAACTGTTTTAAGAAACAGTCTTCAGAGTAGGTTGTGAAATGGAAGCCAACGAGAAGCAGACAGTGACCTGATTAACGATACCTCCCCCTATGTTACACCCACCCAGTGCCTTTGGTGTTGCAGAGACTATGGCTGTGACGACTGCAAGGTCACTTTGTTAACCACTAAGAAGAGTTGAATCCATCAAGCTAAGTGGAAACAGGTTTCCCTAAGAGTCTATCAACCTAGCTTATGCTAGGAGGTAAGCTTCTAAGGCTAGATCCTAGAATGCTTATGCAAGATAGATTGAGTGAAGTTTTCTTAAGTTAAGATTGTTTATGTTATTTAAGTACTTAGTGTGAATTATCCTATAGCGAGAGTACTTAACAATGATTAAATAACAATCTTAAGACAAGACAAGTGCTTAAAGATACAAGTGCCAATATTCAACCATATTTCACAAGATATTTAGAAATGATTACTTGAGATTTGCCAATGACCAATGTTGAAATGCTTACTTAGAATGATAAGCAATAAAACTTAAGATGCCAAATGCTTAAGATAAACAACCAAGATATCAAAGCTTCTTAAGATTATGATTTTTAACTTAGAGCAATTATTTAATGATTTCTTAATAATGCCTCAATTAGCTATCGAACGCAATGATGGTGATTAGATCTCAAGTATTAAAGCAACTTATACTAGTCACAAGATCAAAGATTTAGAGCTTAAGTGTAGGAGTGTTTTAGTGCAAAATTCAGAATTTTTTCGTAAACTTAGAATGAGACAAGCAAGTGTTAGATCTCTAAAACCAAATCAAGAGTAATACTTCAGAAAATTTCAGCACTTTATTAGATTTAGTATAGCAGCGATGAAGTCACTGTAAATCATAGCATTTACCCAACATATAAAGCATAAAATTTTCCAATGGATAGCAAATGTAAATTTATGTATTTAGCCCACTTTATGATGATGTATTTAGTAATATATCAGATCCGAAACATCTTACTACAGTATTAAACAAGCGAACAAATCAACAAGCTAATGATGCTAAAACCAATGCCCAATATGCCCAAAAATAGGAAAAATTCACCAAAATTGAAAACGTAACTTTTTGAGCCCTCTTTAGATGTGTGATTTAGAAAATTGCAGACTTGATTCAGTAATTTAGACAGTAAATTCCAACAAGTAAATTTTTATATCTAGGCTAGATCTAAGATGCCCAAGTGGCCAAAATTTAGGAAAATTTACAATTTTAAGTGATTTTGACCAATTCAAATGTGATATTAGGGCAATTATATCACTGTTATTAATGCTGTAATAAAACAGAGGCAAAATGAGGGTTTAGAGATCAAACTCTAAGCCCAAGGCGTTGAAGATCAACTTGCCAAAGTAGCCCAAAATTTCTCCAATGATCTTGTACCCGAAAACCCAAATTTTTGAGCAAATTTCTCCAGCAAAACCACCAAGGAATCAGTCTTGAAAAATTCAGAGATAGAACTAGGGCAAACTAGGGTAAAATAGGCCAAGGAGGGGCAACGCTAGGTCTAAAAGGACTAGCGTTGAGGTAAGAGGAGGCTAGGAGAGCAGATCAGGGTCAAAGAGGCAAGAAGAGGCCGAAAAAGTTGAGGGACCCTGGCCCTAGAGGGGCTAGATCTTGGCCCGAGAGGCTTGAAAGGCAAAGCCCTTGCTTCAGAAAAATATTTTCCTTCCAAATTTGAATTTAGCTGCAAAATCTTTAGTGGGTAGCCTTGATTTTTTTTTTTTTGATTGGAGACTAGATCTTACCCTCAAGGACCTAGATTTAGCTTTACTTTAGCTTGATCTCTTGATTCAACCTGCAAAAATGAAAATAAAACACCCAAACTCCAAATATATACAAAATTCTAAAAATCCCAAAACCCAATTAGCAAAAAATAATTTACAAATTATATTTACAAAATTTATACATATACAAGGGTTTTGAAAATTTAATTTTTTTGAGAAAAATATATTTATGGATATTTTCTTTGATAAATGGCTAAAAATGCTTCTGAAACCCCATGCACACTATAGCCTTACCGAAGATTTAATCCACCACAAAATATTCAGGATCCAAGGAAAATGATTCTAACCCACAGTTTGTGAACTTGGAGACCAAAGACTGAAGTACTTGCAAACACTGTATTTATCTCAAAATAATCATATATTAGCACAACATAGGAAAACCCGTAGTCAGTACATACCACAAATCAATGAATATGGACACCTCAAGTTGCACCCCAAAGTCTTTATTATGATAGAAAAAAATAGTTCCCAGTGGAATAATAGTTTACACAAATGCTTCAACAACAATTTTTAGCCAAAAATCAGATGGCTAGAGACTTAAATGACTCTCTAATTTATAGATAAATCCTCCAAGTGAAAAATAACGACTAGTTAGCTTGATCCTTGTCCGATTATTTTCGACCATCGAAAAATACTTTATCATCTTTTAATCTTAGTTGATGAATTATTATTTTTGAAGAATTGTCGAATTTATCATTTAATTCCATTTTTATTAGCTCAAAATTAAATATTTTGAGCTAATTTTCTAAAAAATTTGACTTTGACTTAACCACCAAGATCCAAGGGTCCAATTTTTTTAGAAATATTCAATATTGCCTTAGTGGAGGACCTCCAAAAATTAATTCTCTTAAAACCCACGAATTTTTCACTTCGAGAATTCAATTTTCTTAAGACATTTTAATTTGACTCTAATTAATTAAAGTTCCAGCTTAGGATTTTAATTTAATTTTACTAGAAAAATTAATTAATTGACACACGAAGGGATTAATTATTTTTTCCACCCTCTAATATTTTAACCATGGTGTCTAAATATGAGGGACCATGCATTAAAATATTTTTTACATAAGATTTGCAATTTCAACCCTCAAAGGGGGGATATCTGTTCGATTTAGATCTTCACAAAACATACCCAATTTGGGACACAATATGATCTAGTAGACCAAGTGATTTGTAATAAAATAATTTAGCCAATTAACTTAAATTATTCCCAAATCACTTTTACATAAGACTCGACTAAAACACTAAGACTCACCTAAGATTTTGACGAAAAATTACACCATAGCTTTGGAGTGAGGTTGGAAGGAAAAACTTTGCTGACTATCCGTGTTTAGAAACATAAATGAATTAGTGAGACGGAAAACCTTTTAGGATGAAACTAGCATCATTTACATTACACTTATAGAATGGGTTTACAATGACATTTGAACTGCTGATAGATGATTTGATTTTGTCGAAATTTTTTTGTACTTCCACTTCCATTCAACTTTGACAAAATGTGTGCAACATTTGGCTCCATATGGGGACACGATGCTTACATGAAGTAATGTGAGAATCCCATAATCCTGCATCCAAGAAGATAGAAGTCCATCAAATAGATATCCATTCAAAATCAAAATCATCATGCATAGATAGAAAATATCACTGAAATAGAAAATCCACTCTAACAAACTGAAATATAAAAATCATAAATAAAAATGCATGAAATAAAATTATCTAGTGACATGAAATAAAAGGGAGTAGGGTTAGAGATACTATACAAAACGATGCCCTATGGCATCAAATGTCATCGATGAGGCACAATCTCGGGCATCTGTTCGCTTACTGATAGATCAATGGGCTTCTTTTTAGATGTCCTTCGCTGAAATTTGGACTTTTTTGGTCGGTGTAACTACTCATCACTGTGCTGGATATCTCTATTGAACTGGAATTTGTTTCTCTTTTTGCTCAGAGGGGATGGGCGGTGGAATGAAAAAAAATGACAGACTGGTTGAACAAACTCTGACTCGAAATGAGACAGATGCTCTTATGGCACAACCTGTTCACCATTTTCCAATCTCTTTGGGACTTCCACATGATACATTCTCTCCACTTCTCTGTATAATTTGACCATGCCAGCTGTTGATGCTGGAATAGTGGCATAAGATAGATCCATCTGAATATAACCCCCTAGATCCGCTGCAAACTTCCTAGAAAGAAGCATTCCCGACACATCTGGCGCATCAATCACTACTATGTCCATGGTGATGATCTTGTATGGGTAATCAACCAATGCGACCTGTAGATCTTTAACCACACAAAGGACTTCAACTTTTCTAGAATCCATTGAACAAATGTTATGATATGGTCTAGAGATCCTTAAGTTCAACTGTTCCATAACTTTCTTAGTCATAACATTTGTAGATGCACCAGAGTCAAGCATGCAATTATGGAGCAAATGATCATTTATGTTCAATGTCAAGAAGAAACACTGATGGTCTTCATTAGTCATATAGCAATTTAAGTTCTTTAATATGATTTCCTCATCTTTAGGCTGAGTATCAAGTCTTTCTTGTTGAGCAATTCCTAAGGCTTTAAATAATGAATCCCTTTGTGATGGAATCTTCAACAACTTCAAAATCGCAATTGACATCTTGATATTCTTGATCCATGCTGCCCAATCTACCTTTAGTCCAGACTTATACCTTTCGGCAGGAACCTGCCTATTTTGACTCTGATCTTTACCTCTCTTATGTACCTTTTCTAAGGCTTTCTTATCCTTTTCCAATTCTTCAACTGTGCTTTGGGCAATAACTAAAGTATTCGGATGAGCACGTCTTCTCTCATACTGCGTGTCTACGGGGTAAGCCTCATGATATTGTTCCAAAATTGTCTTGTCAGGAGGCTCGTAATCTTTCGTCATATCCCTTGATAATTTATTAAATCTTTGGTTAAATGCTTCAATTGTTTCGTCTTCTCTTTTCTTGATATTGTTGAATTCCTTAACCAAATACTTCCCTTCCCTCTTATCTCCATACTTATCTCGAAATGCATCAAGAAGGGGTCTCACAAAATCGAAGGAATTGTCAGCTTTATCTTGGAACCAATCGAGAGCATCATCTTCTAGAGAAAGCACAAATAATTTCATTCAAACATTCTCATGATTATAAGCAGTAGCATGAGCATATCTCTAGGTAAAGCAGTTGAACTTCTTTATGTCACTTTCAACATTAATAGCATTGTTCCCTTAGAAGAGAGGCAACTTACTCATAGTGGATTCATTCGACAAATCATGTCCGTATCCTTGAATGTTGGTGAAGTCACAAGGCCCGTAGAAGTCACCTATGATGTCTTGATTTAGAGGATGGTTGATGAAAAAAAGGAGATCAAGGAGAACTTCCTGTCCGGGAAAATTTAAACGATCTCTAGAATGTAATTTGTTTAACCGAGCTCCTAGAACCTTTTCAGAGTCAGGAGCGGGGTTAACCAAGCTACCAAGATTTCTTCTAGAGTACGTTCTTGTGAATGGATGAAAAAGTGGAGTCGCCACCCAAACAGGAAACCAACCTAAATGTCCATGTGCTAATGGTGTGAATGGACAAGATGAGAAGATTAGTGAGAGAACAAAAGATAAGGTGACGAGAATATGAAGAGTGATGAAAGATAAGCGCTAAAAAATGTTGTCACTTGACGGTCTAATGTATGGCGAAAGATGGAAAGATTGAGAAATTGTCGTATAATACCCCGACAACGACCAAACTCGCCCCTGACAACAGCGCCAAAAAAATGTTGTTCTGCTTGACGGGCTAAATGGAAAAATGAGAGATCAATAATAAGAATGTTGTTAACCCCAACGACAAGACAAACTCGTCCCTGACGATGACGCCAAAAAATGTTGCTGCTCGGATTGTACAAGCACCGCGACCACTACTTAGGGAGAGGGCTGCCACTCTGATTCCCACCCACTCTGTTCTAGCTGTCTACCAACAACAACCTATTTGGGGTAGTCCCTATGGAAATGAGATGAAGGAAAACAAGTTAGGAACCAACTTCGTTGGGAGACATGGGTGAGTGGCCTAGCTACTCGGTATAATTTTAGCAAGATTAATGATTAGATTAGATTTCAGGTATGAGACCAGTGCCTTATGGAGTCACAATTTTTGCTTATTATAAATTGAAACCAAGTAACTAGATGGACACCTGCTGCTTAATATGATAGACTATCCTATATGATATGCGATTCCTAGGATCTATGTATATGCAATGATTTTGGTTATTTTTAATTATATACCTAGTTTAAGTTGAACCTCTCCCTTAACTGTTTTGAGAAACAGTCTTCAGAGTAGGTTGTGAAATGGAAGCCAAAGGGAAGAAGGCAATGGCCTGATTAACGATACCTCCCCCTGTGTTACACCCACCCAGTGCCTCTGGTGTTGCAGAGAGTGTGGCTGTGACGACTGCAAGGTCATTGTGTTAACCACTAAGAAGAGTTGAATCCTTCAAGCTAATTGGAAAAGGGTTGCCCTAAGAGTCTATCAACCTAGCGTATGCTAGGAGGTAAGTTCATAATGCAGGCTAGATCCTAGAATTCTTATGCAAGATAGATTGAGTGAAGTCTTCTTAATTTAAGATTGTTTATGTTATTTAAGTACTTATTGTGAATTATCTTATAGCGAGAGTACTTAACAATGATAAGATAACAATCTTAAGACAAGACAGGTGTTTAAAGATACAAGTGCCAATATTCAACAATATTCCACAAGATGTTTAGAAATGATTACTTGAGATATGCCAATGAACAATGTTGAAATGCTTACTTAGAATGATACCCAATAAAACTTAAGATGCCAAATGATTAAGATAAACAACCAAGATATCATAGCTTCTTAAGATTGTGATCTTTAACTTAGAGCAATTATCTAATGATTTCTTAACAATGCTTCAATTAACTATCAACCACAATGATGCCGATAAGATCTCAAGTATTAAAACAACTTATACCAATCACAAGATCAAAGATTTAGAGCTTAAGTGTAAGAGTGCTATAGTGCAAAATTCAGAATTTTTTTGTAAACTTAGAATGAGACAAGCAAGTATTAAATCTCAAAAACCAAATCAATAGTAATACTTCGGAAAATTTCAGCACTTTATTAGACTTATGATAGCAACAATGAAGTCACTTTATATCACAACATTTACCCAACATATAAAGCATAAAATTTTCCAATGTCTAACAAATGTAAATTATGTATTTAACCCACTTTATGATGATGTATTCAGTAATAGATCAGATCTGAAACAACTTATTATAGCAGTAAACAAACCAACAAATCAATAAGCTAATAGTATTAAAACCAATGCCCAATATGCCAAAAAATAGGAAAAATTGACCAAAATTGAAAACCAAACATTTTGAACCCTTTTTAGATGTGTGATTCAAAAAAATTGCAGACTTGATTCAATAATTTATGCAGTAAATTCTAGCTAGTAAACTTTTAGATCTAGGCTAGATCTAAGATGCCCAAGTGGCTAAAATTTAGGAAAATTCAAAATTTGCAATTTTAATTGATTTTGACCAATTCAAATATGATTTTAGGGCTATTATATCACTGTTATTATTGCTGTAATAAAACAAAGACAAAGTGAGGGTTTATAGATCAATTATCTAATGATTTCTTAGCAATGCCTCAATTAACTATCAAATACAATGATGCCGATAAGATCTCAAGTATTAAAACAACTTATACCAATCACAAGATCAGAGATTTAGAGCTTAAGTGTAGGAGTGCTTTAGTCCAAAATTCAGATTTTTTTTGTAAATTTAGAATGAGACAAGCAAGTGTTAGATCTCAAAAGCCAAATCAATAGTAATACTTAAGAAAATTTCAGCACTTTATTAAACTTATGATAGCAACAATGAAGTCACTTTATATCACAACATTTACCCAACATATAAAGCATAAAATTTTCCAATAACTAGCAAATGTAAACTATGTATTTAACCCACTTTATGATGATGTATTCAGTAATAGATCAGATCTGAAACAATTTATTATAGCAGTAAACAAACCAACAGATCAACACGCTAATGATACTAAAACCAATGCCCAATATGCCAAAAAATAAGACAAATTCACCAAAATTGAAAACCAAACTTTTTGAGCCATTTGGACATGTGTGATTTAAAAAATTGCAGACTTGATTCAGTAATTTATGCAGTAAATTCTAGCAAGTAAATTTTTAGATCTAGGTTAGATCTAAGATGACCAAGTGGCCAAAATTTATGAAAATTTAAAATTTGCAATTTTAAGTGATTTTGACCAATTCAAATGTGATTTTAGGGCTATTATATCACTGTTATTATTGCTGTAATAAAACAAAGACAAACTGAGGGTTTATAGATCAAACCCTAAGCCCAAGGCGTTGAAGATCAACTTACCCAAGTAGCCCAAAATTTCTCCAATGTTTTTGTACCTAAAAACACAAGTTCTTTGAGCAAATGTTTCCTTCCAAACCACCGAGGAATCAGTGATGAAAAATTCAGAGATGGAACTAAGGCAAAATAGGGTAAAATAGGCCAAGGAGGGGCAACGCGAGGCCTAAAAGGACTAGTGTTGAGGTAAGAGGAGGTTATGAGACCAGAACAGGGGTCAAAGAGACAAGAAGAGGCCGAAAACGTCGACATAGGGGGCCACTGGGTTGGTGCAGAGGCCGAGGAGAGGGACGCTAGCCCTAGAGGGACTAGATCTAGGTTCGGGAGTCCTGAAAATAAAACCCTTCAGAAAAATATTTTCCTTCTAGATCTAAATTTAGCTACAAAATATTTAGTGGGTAGCCTCGCAAAATTTTCTAGAGACTAGATCTTACCCTAAAGAGCCTAGATCTAGCTCTACTTCAGCTTGATCTCTTGATTCAACCTGCAAAAATGAAAATAAAACACCCAAACCCCAAATATATACAAAATTCTAAAAATCCCAAAACCCAATTAGCAATTTTTTTTTTACAAATTATATTTACAAAATCTACAAATATAGAAGGGTTTTAAAAATTTAAATCTCTTGAGACTTTTTTAATGGCTATTTTATTTGATAAATGGCTAAAAATGCTTCAGAAACCCCATGCATACTATAGCCTTAGCGAATATTTAATCCACCACATAAATATTCAGGATCAAAGGAAAATGATCCTTGCCCACAGTGTGTGAATTTGGAGACCAAGGAAAACATTATGTATTTATCTCAAAATAATCATACATTAGCACAACCTAGAAAATCCCGTAGTCCATACATACCACAAATCGATGAACATGGACATCTCTAGTTGCACCCCAAAGTATTTATTATGATAGAAAAACATAGTTCCCAATGGAACAATAGTTTACATAAATGTTTCAGCAACAATTTCCTAACCAGAAATCAGATGGCTAGAGGCTCATATGACTCTAATTTATAGATAAATCCTTCAAGTGAAAAATAATGGCTAGTTTGCTTGATCCTTGTCAAAATAATCTCGACTGTTGAAAAATACTTTATCATCTTTTAATTTTAGCCGTTGAATTTTTATTTTCGAGGAATTTTCGAATTTATCATTTAATTCCATTTTTTATTAGTTCAAAATTTATTATTTTGAGCTAATTTCCTCAAAAAATTGACTTTGACTTAACCACCAAGGTTCAAGGGTCCAATTTTTCTTGAAATATCCAATATCCCTTCGGTGGAGGACCTCCAAAAATTAATTATTTTAAGACCCACGAAATTTTCACTTGGAGAATTTAATTTTTCATAGAAATTTTAATTTGATTTTAATTAATCAAATTTCTAGCTTAGGATTTTAATTTAATTTTGCCAGAAAATTTAATTACTTGACACATGAGGGGATTAATTATTTTTTCCATCCTCTAGTATTTCAACGATGTTGTTTAAGTCCGAGAGGTCGTGCATTAATATATTTTTTACATAAGATTTACAGTTTCAACCCTCAAAGGGGGAATACCCGTTCGACTTAGACCCTCACAAGACATACACTATCTGCGACACAATATGATTTAGTACACCAAGTGATTTGTAATAAAATAATTTAGCCAATTAGCTTAAATTATTCTCATATCACTTTTACATAAGACTCGGCTAAAACACTAGGACTCACTTAAGACTTTGACGAACGATTACACCCTAGATTTGGGCTGAGGTATGAGGGCAAAACACTGTTGACCATCCGTGTTTATAAACACAAATGAATCAGTGAGACGAAAAACTTCCTAGGATGAGACTCTCTCCAAAATAATAGGGCTGCCTTGGTTGTTACTTATATTCACAGTCTTACTAGCATTATTTACATTACATAACTTGCAGAATGAGTTTACAATGACATATGAATTGCTGATAGATGATCTGATTCTGTTGAAAAAATTTGGTATTTCCGCTTGCTTGGAACTTTGACAAAATGTGTGCAACAGGCCCAAACTCACATCTTTGGGTGGAAACCCCAACTTTGGGTATCTTCCCCAACCTACTAACTTTTGGGGGGTTGTCACCACTTGCAAATACCTTCTGAGCTACCATGTTTCCAACATTGCCTGTATCCTTCCCTCATATGTGAGGAATTATATGATCCCTCACACCATCCAGAATTATGCAACTTGCTTTCATATCCTTGGTTCTATGTTCTGGTGCTTGTACCATATCTAAAGGAACCTGCATATCTCTTCTTACTAAATTCTGAAGATGTTCATCTTCAGAAAGCACGTGTACTTCGCTCCTTCCAAGTGCTGAAATGTGTTGTCTTTGATGTCAACCTCATGGTCTGATGTGCCTAGCGAGATCATGGATGGAGGCTGTTCTTAATAATTGTATAAGTGTTGCAGGAGTCTTGATGATTACTAAAGAGCTACAAAGGTTTGTTGAAGTGTTGCAGGTATTGCAAAGGATGAGGAAGTGTATTGGAAACTTAGTCACAGGTTGCATTTGAAACAAAGTGAAGAATTTGAGGTTTGTGATGCATACACTACTTCTGTGAGATAAAGTTGCATATATATATGTAGATGTTAGGAAGAAGAGTCGTGTACACGACCCTGCGCATGGAAAATAAAAAACCATGAGCATGTTGATTTGGGGTAGCATCGAATGTGCTCTAAGCCTCAAATTTTGCAGGGAGGCTTGAGCACAGGTATTCCAAAGAACCCAGAAAGCGTTTCGGGAAATTCCACCCATAAGTGATTTTATTAAAATAATTAATATTTTTAATGGGGTTCCTAAGTCTAAGCTTAGGAAAATTAAAATATTAATGGGTATTAATCTAATCAGGGGTGAAACTTCTAGAAAAAACCATGGATCAAGTTAAAATGATTTGAGACTTTGATTGCTCAACAGGAATATATAAGAAAGGACTTGGGGGTAATTTGGAAAATACACCAGGTAGATACTCAGTTGCTAAAGAGAAATCGATTTTCTCACTGGTCGAAGTTCGGCAAGAGAAAATCGATTCAGAGGGAGAATTGCAGGTGTAGGAGAGATAGAGAGGGTTCAACATCAGTCAGGGAGAGAGGGACGAAGACACAAAGCAACAGAAAGAATAATGCTAGTCAGATTGACGCTGGGAGAGGCAACATTGGCCTGAGTGATGCAGACATTGCGCGAGCCAGTCCAAAGGCTAGAGAAATTGACGCTGGGCAATCCAGGGAGACATTGAGGGTCAAGGAACCTCTCTCTCGAGTTAAGCACTTGTTCAGGAACGTCTGTAAATATTTCTCAGTTCTATACTGCTGGGTGAAATTTTGTACATGTTGATTTTTGCTGAAGAATAATAAAACCCTCATCTGCTGCACCGGTTTTCCGCATTGAGTTTTTCCGGGGACAATTGTCCAAAAGTAACTGTGTTATGGTGTTTGTATATGTGCCGACATTTTTTCTTACATTTTATTTCTGCAATGTTTTAATTTTGAAGGCTGCAGTAGAATATGTTTCAATATCTGCCGTAAGAATACAGTGGATAACTTATCTCTGAAGTAATAAGTAGAATAAGTCATATTAATCACTGCAATAGATTTCCATTTTAGAAATTTTCACAGAGCATTTTCCATGGTATTTTCCCAAGGTTTTGAGACGACAATGTCTATCTGATTCTATCAACTATTCCCATCAACAAATCCAAGGGATTTCCTTGTGGTATTAGCAAGGCAAAGAAGGTATAAAAGAAGAAGGAGATCAAGAAGCTGTGTTGAGCATTTGATGAGTTATTCTTTTGTGATTTGATCTGGAACAGGTGTGCACCAGGGTGTAAGGAGGAGGTTCAGATCTGAGAGATCTGAAGATGTATTGGAAAGATAATGGATATGCTTGTTTGATTTGCTTATTGCAAGTATATTGGAGGGTAAATGAATTGGTTTATTAATGTTTTATGTACATGATTCATTAGTAGATTGACTGCAGATTAGTATGATTGTGTATCAGTATTTGTGCTTGATGAGGGATGCTAATTGTTGAAATGTCCCTACACTAATGCGCACCATATGTTAGTGAGGCTGTAGGGCTAGAATCATACTTTTTGCTTTGTAGATCTGATTCAGAAGTTATGCAACAATGCTGAAGTAATGAGGGTTTATGCAGAAGTTAATGACTACGATAATGATCTTGATAACTTGTCTCATTACTGTTGTATTAGAGAAGAGAGTATGTTGTAGGGATATATTTGATAGTGTATACAGGACTGTGAGTGCAGAGATTACAATGTAGTCTTGACTGTGTATACAAAGATATGATATGAGCAGATTGATCTTGCTTGCTTGCTATGACAAAAGTATGTGTGACTTGAGGATTTTGTAGAGATCCTTTAACTTTGTGACAAAGAGACTTTGTATAATTAACTTAGAGGGTATATATTGGTGTCTTGTAAGCTACACTGACAGAGAATTTCTTCATCGATTAATTTACATCTGTCCTTGTTTACTTGATGATCAATATTTGAGTTAGCAATGATTTGATGTTTGATGAAAGGCGCTAGAATAATGATTTGATATATGTAAGTTGTTATTTTGCATAGGAAGCTCGTGTATACGTGGATTTCTTTAATGACAATCGCATATATATTCTAAGTTGATTATGAAAAGAGTTTTGCATGAAAAAGGTTGTTGCAGAGGTTGAGAATGCAAGGCAGAGATTTATATATCGAATGTTTCATATTGAGATTCGTACTAAATGCAATTATTGCTTGAATGATTGCAAAAGTAGTCTTGTATGTTTACTAGTCTTGAGTTATTGTGATTGAGATTAGTGCGCTGATAGTGAATTTGTTGCAGAGAGGGTTTTGACATTGTTGAGTGTTGTTTTGCTTGATGAGTGTGTTGATTGTAGCAAAGCATATGGCTTGGCATTTGGCACATGATGAACTAGAGTTTGAAAATACATTTTGTGGATTAGAGTTAATTGTAGAGGTTTTAGGTTTTATGAGTTATCAATACGAGATTTGTTTCAGAGAGGTTATTGGTATTCAGTTATTCAGATGAGCATATTGTTGTATGTGGGTCCAGTTTGAAAATTGGATGAAACATGGTCTGCAAGTTTGTGATTGAGACAGGTGGATCCAGTGTGAAATATTTTGAAACGTGGTCCACAAAAGTACTGAGGGTTGGAGCTTTCAATGAGGGAGTAGGAGCTTCCTTGCAGTGGTGGTTGGTAAATCTCAGGGAGTAGTAGATTCCTTGCAGTGGTGGCCGATAAATATCAGAGAGTGGGATCTTCCTTCTAGTTAGAGCTAGATAAACTGGAGGAGTTGGTAGCCTCCAACAGGTAGGATCTTGTGCACTGGTAAGAGTCTGCGCCAATGCAAAGTGTAAGAATATTTTCTTAATAATAAGAAGAAGACAGAAAAACAACAATGGTGGTTTTCTCCCAATTGGGTTTCCACCTATGTGTATCTGTTGATGGGTTTCTCTTTGGTTTTATTACATGTTTCTTATAATACAGTTTCTATGCTAACTCAGTTAATAATTGTTGAAAATTTTGGAAAGATAAGTAACCTGCATGTATGCTGCTTATCTTCATTAAAAGAGCTTACACACGCGTATTGTCTGAAGGAAAATCACGTATAAATTTCTAAATGTGCATTTGAAGATTAATTGAAATGAAATACTGATTCACTCTCCTCTAAATATTTGTAACAGTACCAGATCTGAAGGAACATTCATATCTCTGCTTACTACATCCCAAAGATGTTCATCTTCAGAATCCACGTAATTCGCTCTTTCTAGGGGCTAAAATTTGATAGCCGATCCAACCCGTCTTCATATCTTAAACTGTTTAATGATGCAATCTTCATAGATCAACCACAACCACAAAGCCTTGCTGCAAAAAGGAATTTTTTCTGTTGCAAACCTCGTGATCTCAGATCTCTCTTTTAAAGTCTTCTAGATTGTTTTGATATCCTGCTTTTTTTTTTGCAAGCTTGGCAGGACCTTTTCTTTCATTCATTTTCATCAAAGCAGGTTACAACCATAAAAAGACGTTTAGTGGCCCCAAGTTTCCCATTGGGAAACCATGTCTGTTGGCCACTAAACCGCATTATATGCCATCCAAAAACGCAATAGTTTAAGTCTGTTTAATAGAGTCTTATAGGATTGGATATCCGAAAACCATCTACTATCTAAATAGCTACAATATAGATTACTAATCGGCATATACATCTAAGAAAATTAAACAAAAATAGGTACTGCCATATCCAAGAAAATACAACTCATCTGAGGACTCCACAAGGGTTGGGTCCTTCGCACTGGAACCTGGTAATTTGGACTGTGGAAGACACGAAATGTGTTGCTTGATGCGGCCAAGGTGAACATTCTGCTACTGAATTTGGAATTGGATAAGATGAAATTCTTTCTGAATTTCCTCAAAACCTGGATCAGATTTGACAGAGCCCGCTGGAGAGGTCATGATAGCTCTGGCCACAATAATTTTCATCAACCAGTAAAGATGGACAGTTTGTTTATATTGAGTGGTGCGACCTCGGTTATGTCCCGGGTCGAGAACCAAGTCATGCCAGTGTTCTATCTGTACTTCAACTTCTGCCCGTTGATTTAATTCAACTTCCCATGTTGATATCAATTGTTTAACTTGGGCCAGAGTGCCTATATGATAAGCTTGGGCCGCGTCACTAACAATTTGAGCATCAGTTTTACGACCGCTTCTCCTCGACTCCCTGGCTAAGGATGAACTCTTGCCTCCTCATTTCCCCGACTGTTACTGAAGCATAAAAACTGATAGCTTGGAGGCTTGAATGTAAAAATACACGAGGTATTTAAAATAATAATTTATTAATATATATAAAATTGTACAAGTGATATGAAAGTTACAATGAGGCCCTGCTTTTATACCTAAGCAGGTGACCTTTCATGATTAGGCATGTCTAAAATTGATACTCCACTAAATTTAAATTCCATTACAGGCACTCTTGCTCTGGGAGTCGATAATAGTTCTGTGACTTGAGGAAGCATTGATAAAGTGTTTTCAAGTGTGGTAAAAATCTCGTAACATGGAATGCAATTTGGAATAACCCACAACACATCAATGTTTGAACTAGGGTCATCCACTTCCAAACTGTAACTGTATTTTCGAGAAGGAAGCAACCCCGTCATTAGGGCTGTATGAATATACACTGGATCATGCCATCCAAAATCCATTGCTGGGCTTGGAAGCAGATCATTACTACACATATCAGCTTGAGTGAACGTTGTCACAGTGGACATGGCTGATTTTCCAGCACCATATTGCACAAATTGCGTGGTATTGCTCCTGCTGATCCATGTTACCTTCATGGATGAACTAGTAGAATCCATGCTGGACAGATGGGCATAGAGTTTGGGTTAGACAACTTGAGAGCCTCTGATCTCCGAAGGATGCATGGGTTTTCATAACCACCTGATAGCAATACAAACTCGATATTTGTGAGTATGTTTATGACTTGAAATGTAATGGAACCATTGTAGGTTTTGGGTTCAAGTTCGTCTCCGTTCTCTTCTAATATACAACTGCCTCTGTTTTTGGTGCATTCCCTATAGGAAGGATCGTTTTTTAGGAACTGAGACTTCACAGTATAATGGCAAAGCAGAGAATGCGGTTTCGCATCTCCAGTTTCCAAATACATGAACACGTTCAGTGGACAAGTCGAAATGTTGGGGCTTGAAGGATCATTTTCATCTTCATGTTCATTATCATTAGAATCATCATCTTGATCTGTATCATTTTCATATTCAACACTATCAACATTTTGATCGAATTCTTCTTCTTTTTCTTCTTCCACATTTTTCTCTTCATCATCTTCCTTATTATTGATTTCCTTTTGACATTCGTTAACTTCTGCAATTGATTTTTCTAATCACTGAAATGCTTCTTGAATACTTAAGTGCTCAATGCAATCAGGACGTGAATGTAATGGCACATTGTGCGACGAACAACGTTCAAAGACTCACATCATTATATTGTGTGTGATGGCTTTGATATCACTGAAGCATAAAAATTGTTACTGAAGCATAAAAACTGATAGCTTGGAGGCTTGAATGTAAAAATACACGAGGTATTTAAAATAATAATTTATTAATATATATAAAATTGTACAAGTGATATGAAAGTTACAATGAGGCCTTGCTTTTATACCTAAGTAGGTGACCTTTCATGATTAGGCATGTCTTTTAGACATGCCTTTTCACTTAACCTAATGACTATTTAACATAACCAATATTTAATTATTTAATATTTATATTAATTTTATTTATCTCACTTGTTATGAATTATATTCATAACACAAACTTTGTTAGGTTCAAGCCTTTCATAGAAACTAAGGGTCGAATGGAATGACCAACATCGATGCACAGAACTGTGTATTAGCACCCCGTGCCAAACTGAGATGATATACAAAAATAAATCAAGGTTAGTCTACCGCCTCAGGGAAAAGGCTCCACAAACTTGCTCCCCGAGCCCAATTATAGTGAGGTCCACACCATAGTTGCCATAACTTAGATGAAGGGAATTTAGACTCATTTCCATGCTTAGGACCAACAATTCAAAGATATAACCAACACCAACGAACATACAACCATCTACCAGAAGATTCCAAACCAGAGATTGACAATGCATTCCCATTCTAGAAAGAAGAATGCCAAAGAAGACATATACTAGCATAGAAAAAGCAGAGATTACATAAGACAAAACAACAAAAACTTTCCAATTTACTAGACATTGATTCCCATTCCTCACAAGAAATGTATTGCAGATATTGCCATAAAGGTTTCGAGAGACATTAGAAGAGTATGCAAGCCGCAGTCGGAGAGTGGATATAAAGAGAAAAACATACCCGACGGGAGAAGCCATGAACCAGAGAGGACCAGCTGCATCCGAGAAGTAGACCCACCTAGCCTTCCTTGCAAACAAGTGAGCGCTTGCCCAGAGCCTTCGCTTACCACCAAGAGCTGAACCCCAACACAAGACAAATAGATACTTGGGACAATGAGCCCTTCCCACCTGGAGATTAAGAACCCCGCTGCTCGTCGCATCGCCATTTACGCATCCCATGCGCATTGCCACCCCACATTCATGATCGAGCATGCGAGGGCGTGGGTCGAGACGCCCTCCAGCCTTTTCAACGATCAATTTACACATGACGTAAGTCCCGAGATGGGCAATGAGCTGTCTCGCACCGCGATCGGGGAGTTCTGATACCATGTTAAATTTCTAATATCATCGAGATTTATTTTCTCATGGCAATTTAATTTATCCCCAATTTATTATTTATTTATCCAAATAATAATTTAATTACCGAGAAACAAAATCACTAGCATCTCTAACTCCTAGAATTAAAAATATGCAACGAAAATTGGGTTTTTCGATCCACAAAGATACAAGGAAAAATACAATTTGGAGCCTGCAACTTGGCTCCCTTAGAATGAATTCGGCCCAGGTAGATCGACCCTCAAGGAAATTTGCCTTCGGGTGAAATCGTTCTGAAGAAATCGACCTCCAGCAATTAGATCTGTCTCCTCCAACAACTGAATCTGCGTGCTGCCACTAATGAGCACTAGAAAAACCCCAACATGACAACAACTTGGTCACCTCTAGACAAACTTAATCTTCTTTTGGCACTCGACCCTCCTGGATTTGCTCAAACCCACTCACACTTCTCCTCTACGCACTAGGCACTGAGCCACTCACACTGCAGAGAAAATCGCTCTCTGTCGTGATGACTTGCTCGCACACTTTTGCTCTTCATTGTATCTTCACCTCAATCGCTATCCTCCATTTATAATCTTCATTGAGTCCAAATCTATAGCCCCAATCTCCCCTCGAGAAACATTTTGAATCTTCCTTTTAGAAACATCTTGAAGATCAAACGGTTGAGACTACTTCTAAGTCACTCCAATAATTAAATTATTTATCCTTAGAAAATAACCCAGCAGTCCACAATAATTAATTGACTTATTTTTCCTAAGTTAAACCTATGAAGAAGACATAAATCACCAGAAGAGGCAAATAATGTCTTCCACTTGCTAAGACCAAGTAGATGTAGAATACCTTCCAATGCTACTCACATCAACACTTTGAATGGTCACTCTTTACTATTTTTTAGTCTGATTAATTTCGTTTTACTATTTTAGACTTCAGTGTCTATTATTTTTCTTACTAATGAGATTATATAATGATGAACTTAAATCAATGTATGAATATTTTATTATTTCCGCTTTATTTATGGTTTATGAATCAATTTATTTCATTACTAAATCTTATATAGATCATTGTATATCATTTACAAATTTGAATTCAGTAATATTTTACTATTTATTATTTAGTATTTGCATTGCACAATGATGAATTAGCATGGGATAAATTGTTATTCTTGGGATTTTATCATTATTATTTTTATTTTTATAGTTTTAGAGACGGGGACCCTTATGCTAGGTACATGACATCCCACCCATCCCCCTTGAATTCCCCCAAAATTTGGGGTTGCTTCCACACGTCCCCCATGTGCATCTCCCCCTGAAAACTTAGTGAAACATTTTTGTTGTGAGACCATGTGGTGCACCAAAGGAAGTGATAGGGCATGTTAGAGCAAAGATGTTTAAACATTTTGAAAAATATGAATAGGAGAAGGTTAGGGAAAATGTAATAAAATAAGAAATTGCAACGAGGAGGCAACTTGCACTTATGGTACTAGTGACTTTGAACTTCAAGGCTCTTCCTTTATCTCTTCCACCAATGTTTGTGACCCTTCTTGTTATGTTCCTCCCCCTTGAGTCTTACAATCGACCTAAAAATAAGAGGAACATTAAGAGCTACTGCACACCTTCCCCTAACATTGCCTTTGTTAGTGCCTTTCAGTCTCAACCACCTTAGATACCAATGGGAAGAGGCAATGCAAAGAAGTTGCTTTTGAATACATTGCCATATGGTGGTATGATGCAGATATCTCCTTCAATGCCACCCACTCCCCTTGTTTCCAAGCTATGCTGGACTTTGTTATTGCTGAAGGGATCTCTTCTGCAAAAGGAGGTTTGCAAAGAAGTTGCTTTTGAATACATTTCCATATGGTGGTATGTTAATTTTAGATAACAATGGTATGTTCTATGCTTTAGCACAATTTACTTCAATGTTCCTTATCAACCCAATGACAATTTCCAATTATATTCAATAGCAATCGCATTAACTTAAACACATTGGCGGTAAATGTAGATAGAACATAAAAACATGTGCAGAAGAAAAGCCAATACATGAGGACACAAGATATGGTGGATGCCAGGGACAAACCCCAATGTGGGGAAACCCTTTGATCAAATCCTCTTATTATTCTTCAATAGTTCAGTAGAGAGAGTACAAACATCAAATTAACTTGCCCAAAAGAAGTCCTGTCAAATCAGTGGTCAACAACAATCAACTGCAACCCTAACCAGAAAGTCAACAGTGGTCAAAGCAACTGCAAAATGTCCTCCAAGCAGCTCAGTCAACAACAAAAGAATTCAACCTTCCAAGAGGGTCAAAGTCAACCCAAAAACAGCTTGGTCAACCGAGTCAAATGTTGCTGTAATTTTTGCGGTCAAAGGCTGAAGTCAATGCTGCAGTGAAACCAGGGGAATTGTCCTAATCACCTCGAAAATCGTGCCAATCAATGCGACCTTCAAAAATCGGAAATTTTCCCACAAGAATGATGTCAACACAAGTCAAAGTCACCCAAGTCAATGCTGGCCAACGATAACCTGTTTCCTGAAATTTTCAGCCTCCAAAACAGTCTTGAAATCTGTCCTCCTTTCACACCTGCGAAGTAGGGAAGCCTCCACGTTATATGAACCAATCAAGAGGGGGGAGAGAGGGATATGTGATGAGATGAGTGATGTCCAAATGAAAGAGAGGTCACTCCCATTTATACACTTCGTTGAGGGTGAGGAGACACATCCATTGGGCTTCATGAGGCTACATTTGATTGAAACCGACCTTGACAATTTGAGCATGGGAAAGAATAAATTCAAAATTCCATTTCTGCTTGTCAGATGGAGATGATCTTTATATCAAAATTGGACCTCTCAAAAAGAGGAATCCAATGCCAAAATCATCTCCATCATATGAGCTGTCCTAAGGTGGAATTTGGCCCTAGTTTCCAATTTTAACACTCCCTCTCAACTAGGGTGAATTCCACTTGTCAATCCATCTGTCATCATCATGCCATTGTGTCATCTTGTGCCATCCCTGTCATCACTGCACTGCTCTGCTGAACCATGAAATAATAATGAAGAAGAAGTGATCAAGGGTTAGTCATAAGATCATACCACTCTCCACTGACAAAAGTCAGTCCTTGATCCCAGATCAAGTTGTTGAACACCATGCATCCTAGTCATAGGGAGTAAGACAATACACGATGCGTCCATTGGTAGTGCTATGGTCCCTAACCATCTTTTCCCAACTCATTGGCCAAATGAGAGATACTTCCCATGAGTCTCGGACTCTATGGGTAGGATGTGTTCCTGGGCATTAGTAAGAGAAGGTGAACTACTCATCCTGCTCATATGCCATAGGAGAAGGTGAACCACTCATCCTATGCATATGTCAATCGTAGGGGAAGGTGAACCACTCACCCTACACACATGTCAAGTTTCAACCATAATGGGGTATCACAGGGGAAGGTGAACCACTCACCCTGTATCCAGCGCACCACTAGGGGAACATGAACCACTCACCATATGGTCGCTCATAGCTCCAAGAAGTACCCCAAGCCCCCAGCAACTCCCAAAGCTCTGTGTCAAACTCATACGAGACCCTCATAGGAGGGTCATTCCACGAATCCAAGTCTCTCTCGGAAGGTGAAGAATTTGACCTTCCCCAAAGGCTTCATGAGAATGTATGCGACTTGCTCATCTGTTCTAATATGTTGGAGCCTTATTGCACCCCATTGTACCATATCCCAGATAAAGTGGTACCTGATATCGATGTGCTTGGAGCGGTCGTGGAACATGAGATTCTCTGATAGGTGAATCCCACTCTGGTAGTCACAGAAGATCACAATGGTATCCAACATGTGCTCAAATAGCTCACTGAAGAGCTTCCTCAACCAAACAACTTCACAATAGGCCATACTCGCAGTAATGTATTCGGCCTCAACGATGCTTAGTGCAACCGATTTCTGCTTCTTGGTCATCCAAGATATTGAAGCAGGCCCCAAAGAGAAGCAACACCCAGACGTGCTCTTACGATCCACCACACTGACAACGCAGTTAGCATCTAAATATCAATGTAGCCTCAAGTTCGCTACAATGTATCTCAAACCATAGTGGATTGTGCCTAGGAGATATCTCAAGAGATTCTTAGTAGCAATCCAATGAATGTGATGAGGATCGACCATAAACTGACTCAACGTGTTCACAATGAAGCATATGTCAGGACAAGAGTTAACCAAGAACATCAGGGCCCCCACAAGTTGATGATACTCGGTAGGGTTTGCTAATTGGGCCCAACAACACTTCCACTTAGCTTCTTAAAGTTGAGTTCGATCGGAGTAGTCACGAACTTGCAATCCACCATCCCACATCAGTCAAATAACTTCACAATGTATTTTCCTTGAGAAAGGAAAATCTCACCTGGCTTTTGCCAGACGTCCAACCATAGGAAGTAATGCATTAGTCCTAGGTCCTTCATCTCGAACTTAGAAGCCAACTCCCTCTTGCATTGATGAATGAGAGGGTCATCACCTGTCAGAAAGAGATCATCCACATAAAGGACCAAAATGAGAGGTTTGTCCTATTCAACCTTGAAGTATAGGTTTGGGTCAGCATCACTCCTTGTAAATCCCAGCTTCATAAGATAGCTATCGATCCTCTCATACCAAGCCCTAAGGGCTTGCTTCAACCCATGGAGGGCTTTCTTCAACCTTCATACATGTGTCTCATGATCTTGAACCTCGAACCCCTCGGGTTGTTCCACATATACTTCCTCCTTAAGAGAACCATGCAAGAAGGCAATTTTGACATCCGTCTGGTGTAGGTTCCATCCTTGCGAAGCAACAAGCACCAATGTTTTTAAAACCAGAACCGGTGATCGGACCGGTCCACCTAATGAACCGGTTTACCGACCGGAAACGGTCTAACCGGCACTGGTTTGGTCTAAACGAACCGGTTTTAAAAAAATACATTAAATAATTAATTTTTATTGATACAAAACTATTTTTAAGATGTAAAACCATGATTCCAAGCCAATAGAGACAAAATATGCAAAGTTTGCTCATTTATATACCATGTAAAGGTGAATATATCAAAATGACACCAAGTACAATACTTATCATCGATAAAATAGCAAAATACATAAGAAATGAGGCTCTAAATGGCCTATAAAGTCCAAAAACAATGCTGCAAGCTGCAAGCTATGAGGCCATTGGCCTACTACAAGTCTACAGTGTACAAATGATCAATCATCAAGTTCATCACCACTACTAGACATAGGATCATCATCAAGAGCTACATAGACATCATCTGGTTCAGAGTCTGAGGATGCCTCAGCCTGATCTGCAACCTCAGTATCAATGCCACCAATGACAATAGAAGTGGACCTAATGGAAGCACGAGTTTGTCGACCTGCATGACTAGTGCCTTCCATTGGTTCTTTGTCTTTCCTTGATGCCGCTACTGATCCTAGTTTTGATGCCACCACATAATCTGCGTCATCCCCTGCTAAAACCATGTCGATATCAAAATCAGCCTCAAACACAGGTTCTTCAGTCTCCTCCACCCATTCTAATGTTGGATCAATATCGTCCAACACAATGGGATCTAGATCAGGAGTTTTGCTCATCATTTGGAGCTTCGATTGCATTTATTGTACCCCCAAACCATGAAACCCTGAAAACCATTAAGTCTGCTGAATTTTGAGTGAAATCTAAAATTCTAGTTTCCCCATATGAAATCCAATGAGGTCGAAACCACTCTCAAACATCCTGAGTCATTTCATGGTAATGTTAAAAATTTAAGTAAAAGGATGAAAATGAAAATGAAAGGAAATGTCACTTTTACTTTGAGAATTTAACATTACCATTAATTGTCAACATTGTTAGGGTTGAAAAACCCTTAGTTTCCCCCCCAAACCCCTGAAACACAGTGAAAAATATGCTTTTTTAACTTTATGGTGGGCGTGCCTAAAACCGACCGGTCTAGGACAAAACCGGCCGGTTTTCACCAGTTAGGGCAAAAAAATGGCGAAATGGCCTTTCCAACCGGGTTTTTTGGCCGGTTTAGACCAGTGTTTTAAAACTCGCCCGGGTCATCACCAACCCGGCCGGGTCGATCCGGGTCGGAGGCTTGGATGGTGACCCGACCCTTGAAACGGCTCGGTCGGCCGAGTCATCAATGACCCGGCCGAGTCAGGCAATGACTCGGCCGGGTCCCGCAAAAAAAACGGTCTTTTATTTCTTTGATGATTAATGGTTTCTTGGAGATGTGCTGAAGGTCAGGATTGTTCAGAAAATAGTCAACCCAACCCTGTTCTCTGCTAGGACTTTGATAGATTCTACAGTTGAGCAGGCAGCTTTACTTTTCAGCCTTTCTACATCTACAGTCAACAGCAAGCAAACAGGCAGCCTCTCCTTTAAGCCCTCAGTTTGAACAGATTCCAAGGGGATTCTAATCGGCTCTGTTCTGTACTTTTGTGAGTCCCAGGAGTTCCTAAACAACCCAAATTTGGAAACTCAAGGATGATTTTTGCTCTCCAAATCTTCAAAAAGCACTCAAACAGACTTCCAAATATCTCCCATCATGGGAAGACCTTTCCTTATACTGACCTTCATGCAAAATCTCATCATCACCCCACTCAAAAGATTGGAGTTCTTGTCACCCTGGCCACAAGAGTCATCAACATCTCTAACGAGCAACACCTTGGGCAAAAGAAAGATCACCTAGCCAATGTCTTCAAGAGCATAGGATATAGGAATAAGGAAATTAGAAGTGCAATGAGAAGAGCCATAGAAATGGCAGGAGGTGAATCTCGATCCCTAAACAGTCATAACTCCAGCAAGATAGCTTATCTAGCTTACATTCAAGGGTAACAAGACCTTCAGGGTCAATAGACAGCCAACCATATTTTCCACTTATGTTGCCTTAAAGAGTAGCATCAGTCAATCCAATCCTTCTACATTTAAGTAGGCATCAGACCACCAGGTTTAGAGGGACGCCATGGTGGAAGAGTATAGTTTCATCATGAGAAATGATGTGTGGGAGATAGTATCAAGGCTTGAGGGGAAGTCAATTGTCACTTCTCAATGGATATAAAGGCCAAGTATGCAGCAGATGGCAGTATGGAGAATTACAAAACAAGGTTCATGGCAAGAGGACTCTCCCAGAAGGAGGGAGTGGAGTACGACAAAACTTTTGCACCCATCCCTAGATATGGACCTATCAAGGCAGTTATATATATTGCCTCAGAGAAGGGGTGGAGGATTCATCTAATGGATGTAAAGACTACCCTCCTCAATGGGGTAGTTGAGAAAGAAGTGTATATTGAGCCGACTCAGAGATTCGAGATGCATGGGAGGAAGTCCCATGTATGCATGCTAAAGAAGGCCTACTTTGATCATATGTTGTCTTCCATCTATATTATAATGTTGTGTGTTTGGAAACATGAATGAAAATCTTTAAAATTATGTTTAAAATCTTCAAAATTATGTTTTTTTATCAAAAACTAAATATTTAATGTATTTTTTACAACGACCGAGTCATTGAAAACGAGTCGGCCGAGTCATTACCGAGTCGGAGTCGGAGTCGGAGTCATTGCTCGGCCGAGTCGGAGTCGGAGTCGGAGTCTTAAAACATTGGTTTAGACCGGTGGCCTTGCTAACCGATCGGTTAGATCGGTAACCGGTTTTTAAAACCGGTTTTGAAAACACTGGCAAGCACTATAATCGAAAGGATGGTGGTATATTGGGCAACCGATGCAAATATCTCATCGTAGTCCACTCCTTCCTTTTGAGAGAAGGCTCGAGCAACAAATCTGGCCTTGAACTTTTCAACACTCCCATCAACTCCGTGTTTGATCTTGTAGAGCCATTTTGAAGTGAACACAGACTTGCCTTGGGTCTAGGAACCACATCCCAGACATCATTCTTCATGATCGACTCATACTCGTTCATTGCACCCTTCCAAACTTGTTGCTTCACAACTTCTTCGAATGTACAAGGCTCAGATTGTACAATGGTACTGATGGCAGCTAAGTACCCTTGGTAACTATTCGACTTCTTGCTTTCACGAAATGCCCCCCTCAGTGCAATATGTATCTCAACATCTTCAAGGGTATCTTTGAGCCACAAAGGTCTTTTTCTTGAAGAAGAGGGCTCACTAGGAGGTTGATCAATGGGATCCATTGGACCTTCCACATCCGGCATCGGTTCATCAAACGGAGGTTCATCGTGCTTTTCTACATCAGCATCATCATTGTCCTTCCTAGGGATAGGAAGATTTTAGATCTTTCTAAGAGTAGAATCTTCATTGCAAGTGACATCATGACTTAATTCAACTTTCCTTTGACTAGGCACATAGATTCTATAAGCCTTCGAAGTTTAACTGTAGCCCACAAACGTTCCTTTCTTCCCAGATGCATATAGTTTGTTTCTTTTCTATTTTGGTACATGAAAAGATACGCGACAACCAAAAATTCTAAAATGAGAAACATCAGGTTTCTTACCGGTGAATACTTCTTCGAGTGTCTTGAAGTCCAAAGCTTGATGTGGGCATCTGTTTTGGACATACACAATGATGTTGGTAGCTTCTCCCCATAAGAACTTCGGAAGACCTTGATCATGTAGCATAGCATGGGTGGCTTCTATAATATTATTATTCTTCCTTTCGGCAACAACATTTTGTTCAGGAGTATATGTAGTAGTGGTCTCCCTCTTAATGCCAGCTTCTCCACAATAGTCTTTGAATTCATTTGACCCCTATTCGGTCCCATTATTGGTTCTCAATATTTTGATCTTCTTGCCTGTTTGATTCTCGACCAAAGCTGATAGATCATAATGAACCAATTGAAGAATATCGGTGGTTTGAGTTCCACTTGAGGGGAACGGTCCCCTTGTATGTTTTCCAGCTTCACATGCTTGATAAACACTTTCATGATTTAAGTTGAATTCGGGCATACCTGTAACCATCTCCCTTACATCAAGTAAGGCTTTGAAATGAAGGTGAGCGAATCTCCGGTGCCATAATTCGGATTGAAGAGAAGTATCACAAGTCATTGCTCCTAGTGGACTTTCTCCAACCTGATAGAGACCTTCAACCCTGAATCCAAGAGTGAATGCAACTCTTGGGGTCCTTTGCCAAATGAACCTTCCCATCAATGAATGTCACCTTAAAACCTTTGTCTTCCATCGCAAAAATAGAGACCAAGTTCTTTTTCAGATTAGGTACATATAGTACTTCTTGTAAGTGGAGGGTTTGGTGTTGATTTAAGTGGAGAGTAACAGTCCCAATTCCTTTCACGGGATAAGTGGTATTATCCCCAAGTATAATCTCCATATTTGTCTTCTTTTCAACCAAGTTTGAGATGGCCTCTTTGTACCAAGTGAAGTGTCTTGAGGCACCACTATCAATCAACCAATGATCTGTTGTATCTCGAGGAGAGGCGGCGGTGAGGGCAGAAATAAGATAAAATTCTTTTTGCTTTACAACATTAACTTCTTCATACCTGAAGTTTCTCGACTTCTTGGGAGGACGACCATTTCCATTTCGAGTAGCGGGAGCATTCCTCTTTCCTTTGTTGTTGAACCTGTTGTTCCTTTGATTGCCGTTGCTGTTGCCTTTGAAGTTGTTGTTATTGTTGTCATCATCTCTTGGAGTGTCCTTGTGAGGACACTCTCTAGCGAAGTGGCCAAACCTGTTACAATTGAAGCATCTTCCTTTTCTTCATTTTTTGAATCCCGACTTGAACCCTTGTCCTGATTCCTTGGACCAACATTGTTCCTCCTCTTAGAATGAGCGAAGAAGGCAGTAAGATTGTTCCAATTTTAGGGCTTGTCTCAAATTCATCCTTATTTCTTCTTGAGTGCATCTAGCTAATAATTCATCAAATTCCGGAACCCTGTCATTGTTGAGGATGGTAGTGTTGAGCACATCCCATTCTCTTGTAAGGCCTCCAAGTGCAATAAGAGTAAGCTCCCTATCACCAATGACTTCTTCAATAGATAAGAGATCATTTTTGATCTCGGTAATCCTCATGAAGTAGGATTGGATGGATTCTCCTCTATCCATCTTGATGTCTTTCAACTTCTTCTTGCGAAAGAGAACTTGATTTGCATTATTTACTTTGAACATCCCAACAAGCTTGTCATACATTTCCTTAGATGTTTCGAAATCAGAAATATAGGCAACCAAAGGCTTGTGAATAGAATCAACAATAATTTTCTTAGATGTACTCTGTTTGTGCAGCAGCGGATGCATTTGAAGGAGGCTTTGTTATTCTTCCTTTGACATAGTCCATGGCATCATTTTCTTCCAATGTCAAATCTAGAGTCATCTTCCATGCATGATAGTCGGATTTGTCCTTAAGCTTGTCCTCGGATTTGAAGAAAGATGCAGTCGTCTTTGGGACTAGTTCCAAGTCCTTGTCCAACAACTTCTCTTAGTGATTGCTTTGCTTCAATTTTGTGTGGGCTTTGTCTTCACCTGAGCTCTGATACCATGTTAATTTTAGATAACAATGGTATGTTCTATGCTTTAGCACAATTTACTTCAATGTTCCTTATCAACCAAATGACAATGTCTAATTATATTCAGTAGCAATCACATTAACTTAAACACATTGACAGTAAATGCAAATAAAACATAAACACGTGCAAAAGACAAGCCAAGACAAGAGGACACAAGATATAGTGGATGCCAGGGACAAACCCCAATGTGGGGAAACCCTTTGATCAAATCTTCTTATTAGTCTTCAATAGTTCAACACAGAGAGAGTACAAAAATTAAATTAACTTGCCCAAAAACAGTCCTGTCAAATCAACAGTCAACAGCAGTCAACTGCAGCCCTAACCAGAAAGTCAACAGTGGTCAAAGTACCTCCAAAATTTCCTCCAAGCAGCTTGGTCAACAACAGAAGAATTCGGCCTTCCAAGAGGGTCAAAGTCAGCCCAGAAAACAGCTTTGTCAACCCTGTCAAATGCTGCTGTAATTTCTGCGGTCAAAGGCTGAAGTCAATGCTGCAATCAAACCAGTCAAACTGTCCCAATCACCTTGAAAACTGTGCCTATCAATGTGGCCTTAAAAAATCGGAATTCTGCCCACAAGAACGGGGTCAACGCAAGTCAAAGTCACTGAAATCAACGCTGTCCTGTTTCCTGAAATTTTTGGCCTCCAAAACAGTCCTGAAATCTGTCCTCCTTTCAAACGTGCGAAGTAGGGAAGCCTCCAAGCTGTATGAACCAATCAAGAGAGGAGAGAGAGAGATGTGTGATGAGATGAGTGATGTCCAAATGAGCGAGAGGTCACTCTTATTTATACACTTCGTTGAGGGTGAGGAGACACATCCATTGGGCTTCATGAGGCTACATTTGACTGAGGCTGACCTTGACAATTTGAGCATGAGAAAGAATAATTTCAAAATTCCATTTCTGCTTGTCAGAATGAGATGATCTTTATATCAAAATTGGACCTCTTGAAAAGAGGAATCAAATGCAATAATCATATCCATCATATGAGCTGTCCTAAGGTGGAATTTGGCCCTAATTGCCAATTTTAACATGGTATGATGCAGACATCCCCTTCAATGCCACCCACTCCCCTTATTTTCAAGCTATGCTGGACTTTGTTATTGCTGAAGGGATCTCTTTTGCAAAAGGAGGTTTTGTTCATATATGAATATTTGAAGGAGTTTAAGAATGCATGGGCCAACATAGGTTGTTCCATCATGTCAAATGGATGGATTAATAGAAAGAACATTACTATCATAAATTTCCTTGTCTCTTGTCGTCAAGGAACCATGCTTTTGAAATGATTTGATGCATTTGATAGGGTGAAAGATGGGAACCTATTATTTGAGCTTTTTGGATTAGGGCAACAAGGGAGCAAAATTTTATTTAGGTCGTCACAGATAATGCTTCAAACCATGTTCTTGCTAGACCCCATGTGTTGCACATTGCATAGACCTCATGCTTGAGGACAAGGCAAAGTGGATGGGTAAATAACATTGTAGAACATGCCAAGTGTATCATAAAATACATCTAACCATTCGCGGGTGTTGAACCTAATGAGGAAAAACATCAGGGCAAGGAGCTTGTTACTAGTTAGGACTGCCATATGAGATTTGCATCTCATTTCCTTGTGTTGCAATTTCTCATTTCCCAAGCACCGAACTTGTAGAAAATATTTTCTAGTGATCATTGGAATGTATCTTTGTGGAGTTGCAGACATGATGGAAAAGATACCAAAAAGAAAGTTTTTGACAACACTTTTTGGAAAAAAGCATCAGAGGTGAAAATTGGTGAGCCTCTTGTTAAGGTGTTGCGATTGTGAATGGGAAAAATTGGCCATGGGCTACATCTATGAGCCTATGGATCAAGCAAAGGAGTAGATACGAGTAGCCTACAAGGATAGAGTAGGTAAGTGTAGGCCTATTTGGGACATCATTGCTTACAGATGGAATGATGAACTTCATCTCCTTAAACATGTAGCTGGGTATTTATTCATCCCAAGGTATCATGACAAAGATATTAAACTTGTAAAGAGCCTAAAAGAGTAATCAAATAATGTTCTTACCAGACATGAGAGTTATCCTTGAAGTGTATCTTTAGTAAGGTGTTGTCCTTTGTTATTCTGCTTGCTATCTTGCGATTGTAGCTATGAAAAATTGTAAAAATAACAAGCTAGTGTTGCAAACTTTTTGCAAAAATTGCAATATCATTGGCACATCATGATTTTTTCTGTGCACTGGTTCTATCAGCTGAAAAAATCTTTGATTTTTAAGTTCGAAAAAATCAGGAAGAAATCATAAAAATCACAATAAACTCCAAAAAATTGCCTCAAGTCACTTGTTTTGATTTTTTTTTTTTGATTTTATTTAAAATTTGTTGCCAATGTTTTCAATTTTTTCCCAATTTTTATGAACTTTTTGTTTTTCAGACCCTTGTTGATTTTATCTTGATGCCAATTTTAGCAACATTGAAGTAAACCCCTTCCTGCCTCACCCAAAAGTGTATGTACACCCTAGAATCTAGATTGATGTTCTAGGGGTGGGGCAAGCTAGGACAGAAATAATAGATCAATTTAGATCTTCCTCAAGCTGGAAACTTCTTGTAAAGGTTTTGGGGTCAAATTCTCACTGGGTGAAAACCCAAAAGTTTATTCCAACATATAAGTTATAATTTAACCTTTGTATGGTTGGAATAAGCTACAAATAGTCCCAGACTAATGATATAAACTTGAATAACAGATTTGGAAACTAATGCAATGATTTTAATGATAGGTACTTGGAAACAACCCTTGTGCTTAAAATTTTCCAGATCTGAAGTGTATATCGCTGTAAATAAATGCAGATCGACAAAACAAGCTCAATATACCTTGTTAAATATGTGTGCTTAAAGCTAAAAAAAGACATTATATCTTCTCCTAGATGAAATCTAAAAATTATAGCTCAAAAGCCTAAGGTTAACTAGCTAAATAAAATTCATTAAAGTACAAGCTTGTAAATATTTTTATTTTATTTGTATAAAACAGAAAGATAAAAAAGATTATGAGTACTTTTTTTAATATGAATAAGATGGTTGCTGAGATATGCTTACCTTAGCCAAATATTAGCTTTCAAATGCTGTGTTATGAATCACAACCACTGTTAAGTTAGCCTTGCACTTTGGACAAGAGATGAGTTTAGAGTCAAGAAGACTGTACCGCCCCCACCTTTGTCCGAGATAGCTCCACAAACTTTGAAGTTCAACTAGGAGTGACTTCTAGCAAAGTGTCTTCGATTTTTGGGTTGATTATGGGGTTGAAAGAGATCTTCACCTAGTTGAAGATATCCCCTATAAAAATTTGTCCAACCACTGGATCCAATAGCTCCAACCTCCAACAAGTTTACAACGAAGACTAGTGCCTTGGTTGCACCCTCCATGTGACTATGTAGCCCCTCGATGGATCATCCCTCCAATTGCTATGTAATCAGGATTTTACTTGTGTCTATCTTATTAAGAACAATTACAACAAGAGCCAAGATTCCCTTAATTTAGTGGATGCCTTTGTAGTTAGATCATTGGATAATGCAAAATAGGTATCAGCCTTGTTCTATTGAACTAACATCACTCACATAATTTCTCTCTCAACTAAGAGTTATCCCATTTGGATTAGATTCTTATGGATCCATCACAATGAGTTTTTTGAGTCAATGTTTCGAGCCAGCAAGTGTCCTGATTATGAGCCACACTTGCTGGTTCGAAACGTAGACTAAAAAAATCATTGTGATGGATCTGAAAGAATCTAATCAAAGTTAATCACATCACAGAAGCCTTAACTCAGAAGTTATCCCATTCTTTCCCTCCACTTCATTATTCACAATACTAAACCTCTGTGTGAGATTCTGGTAATTTGGTTTATTGATTTCGAATATCATGATTTGTTGAGGAGTTTGGGGGCTTGGTTTCTGTATTTTTTACTGCATGAAATGATCTCTTCCTAGATTTTGCGGTTTATAATCTGACAGGCAGATTCACTCAGATATTGAATATTTAATATGTATTACAAAGTAACTTTGAGACTTGGGAACGGTATTACTATAACAGCCACGTGGTTATGGAGTTTCACTATAACAGCCACGTGGTTATGGAGTTTGTCTGTATATATACCATCCATTCTTGCAAAAGCTGTGGATAGCTATAGAGTCCCATTGATAAGGGATTAGAATTAAACTTTATTGCAGCACCAAAAACTATCTTTGTGTAACTGTGAGGTGCATCGACAATAGTAATAATCTAATTTTTTAACATCACAGCCTAGCCAGATAACAAATTGATGTATGAGGACCTCTTATTTGTGGGACAAGTGACCCCCTCCATGCAGTTATTTGACTGCTTAGTATATGGAGGTTTATATGCCCTACTGCCCTCTGGATTTGAACCTGTGACTTGCAAGGAGGAAACACATGTTCTTAATTATTATGCCCACTCAATTGTGATGCTTCTATTGTGATACAGAATACTAAGTGGCTGTGAAATAACCTGGTTGTAAATTTTATCCTCAGTTTATTAAATTAACTTTTGGCTTATATCCTTGGCCCTGAAACTTATTATTTCTTATGAATTTTCACATTTTTAATGTATATAGTGTGTGTATGGTTTTAAGAATTAATCAAATGGTGAGATTACCGTCCCAGGAGTAGGACTAAAATGAGGGTTTGAGATTACAGATATTGGTTACTCTCATTAGTTGCAACTACTGTGTATCTCAATTTTATTTTTAATTTTGTTTTTGTTTTTTGTTGTGCCAGCATCACAATCTGTGAAGAAAATTATTGAAATCAATCCTTACTTACTTGGTACAATGGCTGGGGGTGCAGCTGATTGCCAATTCTGGCACAGAAACCTTGGCATTAAGGTATGCTTTCAGGCTACGCATAAGTTCACATTATTTGTTTTTTTGTTCATTGAATTTACAAATTGATGTAGAGTTTAATAAGTCTCTTTTACTTGTGAAGGAATGGTTTTCTTCTCAAGGATACGTTTTTTAATTTAGTAACGACTATTTACAGTTGTTAGGTCCTAAATTTCAATGTCTTATTTATTAGAGGTCTCATTCATGCTTCTATGTAGGGTTTGAAAGCCTGAATAGATTTTCTCAAGTACTAATTGAGGTATTTTCCTATTTAATAGTGGGAAATGAGAAGGCGAAGGCAGAGATAAATGTTTTCATAAATAGAAAGGAATAAGGAATTCAAAATTATGGTATTGATAAAAGATTAAACAAATATCTGCATCGTTAAAATGCAAGGGAGAGAAAGAAATTGAGGGTGAAAAATATAGGATTTTATACAGGTTCATAATACAATAACACACATGCATAAGTGTGGAGGGAATAGTAAATGCCATTATCTATCAATGTTGCAGCAAGTACCTGTAGGGAACCCTGGCCAGCCTACCGACATGCATATACTGCTCTCTCATGTTAATCACCTCATTGTTACTCTGGTCATGTAACTACAATAAATATTTTTGATTTTTTCCACTTTAACAGCCCCCTTCGACAAAAAAAATAGCAATTTCTTTTTTAACTCCCTTAATACAGAAGCTAAAGGTCTGCATGTTGTTAACAAAATGATTTAAAAAGATGTTTACAAAATTTTGATTCCTAACTGCTCATTTTTTTTAGTAGATCTGGAACTCCTTTAGGTGCTGAAAAAAGGTCCTGTCACCCTTGTAAAGGTAGAATTTTTCCAATGCTATTGAATCACCTAGACAACAGTTCATGTTGTGCAGTGACCAGTCCCTCTACTTTTTCCCTTCTAGAGACCCACCTAAGCTGACAATGCTGTGCAGAATAGGAAATCATCTCTACTTTTGTCACTATTGGTGTCATCCTCATTGTCTTCATCAGTGGTACTATAATAACAGTACTATTCCTTTCTTTCCCCTTTGTTTCAGTAGGGTAAACACTTTTGTATTGTTTTCAAGGGGCATAATAAATCCTTTATCTGGTTTCTTACATATCAAATAATTCACTTCAACATCATCAACTCCTGGCATAAACTTCACTTGTGACCAAAACATACATTATCATTTTTTTTTTCCATGCAAATTCGCCTCCATCAATTCGATTTCTTCTCATTCCAATATGACAATATTTATTTTTACAAAAGAGAGAATACCATAAACTTCACTTTTGACCAAAACATACATTGTATTTTCTGGTTATTTCAAAACATGGCTTTTGTTTCCATGTAAATTCACTTCCATCATCTTGATTTTTACAGATTTCCATATGGCAATATCTATTTTTTTGAAAAAAAAATGCCTCTAGGGCAAATGTAATGTCCTTCACAGCAACTATCAAAGCCATTGTTACTCTATCGAATTTTATGCATACATCTCCATTTATTGCCTAATATCAAAACAACATAACTGTGCCCTAGCCTGGACATATCTATTAATAGACAAAATGAGCCATTCTCAACACATGCATTCATCTCATCATATCAATTTACAGTACATGTATTTGGCCACCTCTAGATCTAGTTATCACTGACAACTCATTAATGGATAATGACGACATCTCATCAATGGATAAGGATGACAACTCGTAAGAGGGTGGTTTTCAACTTGGTGATTGTTTAGGGATTCACAATTTACATTCCCCTCCTCAACTTTGTGATTGTTTAGGGATTCACAATTTACATTCCCCTCCTCATTCATGTAATATTCCTAATGGAAATGTACAATCATAAACAAAACAAACATAGCCAAAAACACACAGAAGATTACTCAAACATCAGAACACTATTTTAAAGCCAAAAACTATGTTCCTGAGCCATTTTATTAATCAATAAGAGGGTGCAATGTGGTGCTGGAAAGAGTGCACCTGGGCCTGCTCAAGGCAAGCTAGTTAAGCCCAAATGAACAATAAGGAATCCCTCTCAAATCTGTTGCTGCTCTCTCTTGGCTCTGCTCTAAAACTATCCAAAACGTGTGCAGCTGGCTACAAAGAACTGCGGCTAGGGCCTCCTTGGGTGCTCAGAAAATTATGGGAAATTGACCCTTGACTCTCCATCAATAACCCACAAAAACCCACGAAGGAATTGGCCAAATGATGACCTTGGAATTTCAGCCCAATTTTTCCCCTAGGGAATGTAGCTGCTGGTTGAGTTGGGGCCCCTGTTGACCCCTCAAATCTGCCCAGAAAATTCTGCCAAATTAATCTTGGCCTCTCCTAAATAAACCCAGGAAAACCCAGAAAGGGTTTGTCTTAGTTTTGACGCTCCAAAATTGACCCCCAATTGCTTGACTCCCTCCATAAGCAGAAGATGTAACCTGTAGCAAATGTTGCATTTTCCACTCCACCAAAATGCTGAAAAGCTCCCACAACACTTCCTCAAACTCCACCTCAAGTTTCAGCCCCTATCTCCCTTCACTCCTCAACCTCCAAGTGTGCCTCCTCCAAGAATTGCGTAGTCCCGTTGCTGTTGCTGCCAATCCTCTCCACAAAAAATCACACTCCCTACTGCTGGTATGAACTGTTATAGGTAGCCGTAGGACCCCCTCCTTGGGCTGGCACTTGAATTCCACCGAAGCAAGGGTTTGAGATCTCTGCTCGGAGACACTCGTGTGCTAAACATCACTGTAGACTTGGCTTCCACTCAAGCGTGCTATGTCAAAGACACAATTTCTAAATAGATGAATGAATGACTGAAATGAGTGCCTCCAAGATGCCCATGTGGGCCCAGCGCGACTTCTCCACCAACTTCTCTCCAATGAGAGTGTCTTCCACATATGGGCCGTAATTATCCATGGGGTGTCCCCCACGCTCCACTAGAGCCGCAACACCCACACTCCACTAGAGACACAATATTTCCCTTCCTTCCTAATGTTTGGGCCCCCACTTAATCCCAAAATTCATGTGGGACCTTTGAACCCACATCTCTTAAGTGAAAACATGAAATAAGACAAAATTGGGCATGATTGATATTTCCCTTAGCAATATTGCTTAGTGGGAATATCATAATCCTCCCTGCCAAAACGTTGCTTGTCTTGAAGCAACTGCTGAACAATGCTCTCTCTAGTTGTTGCTCCCCATTGTCACTGCAAAAATGTGCCAGGGTCCTAGATGTGCCTTTGATTCATCGTCCTTGACCTCTGCACTGTCCTGACATGAAAGAATTCCTCAATGCCAAGATCCCATGCTAGTCTAAAAAGGGTGCCACTATGCTATCGCTGCTTAACTCTAATCATGACAGTTTGCCCCACATGCTCAAGTTGTATCCACCTCTCTTGGGACCTGATGGCAAAACATCTATGGAGTCCCAACACATCTGGACCAAGCACCTCCATGATGTCACCTCCTACCCATCCAACACTCACCTTGATCCGTAGCGACAACAAGGAAAACCAACCTTGCCATGCGATCAAGGCCTCGACGTTCTCCCACATGTCAAACTAAGGGTGAGCTGGGTCATCCCCTGTCTTGATCCCACACACCACGAGGCAGAATGTCCAATCAACCAACCAAACCCCTAAATCCCACAAATAGCACAATTGTGGCATAGTCTTGATCGCTGATGGAACCAACCTGCACCACTTCTCAGGTCCTTGCATGCAATCAATATATGAACTCCATACATCACGAACCAATCTGGTGTGGCCGACACAACCCTGCGCCAACCATACCACAGAGTGGGATCTGTTGTCTTGCCTCCTAAAAGTGCTCCCCAATGTTGCCCTGAGTCCTAAACATCTGCATGTAAGCAAGGTCCACCAACCGTTGTAGATGCTCCAGAGACACCTCAGAATATCTCACCAAAAGGGGATCATGTATCACCCTGAGTGCGGGCTCAAGGGTGGTGCAAGTGCTACCTCTGTAGGAGATTGGACTACCCCCATGCCTGCATCCACCAACTCGCGTCTTGACCATATGCCACAACTAGAAAGCCTCTCTCCCAATGCACCGTGTCCCATCCAACTGTCTCAGATGAACCTCATGGGTCTTGTTGCTCTTGATGAGAACATCAAGAGATGATATCCAAGTCCCTTGTGTCAATGTGCAATGCTGGAGAGTGATAAATAGAAGCTCACGGTTGGCCTTGTGATCAACTCGCTCTCCAAATCTGAGTGTGCCAAACCCAATGGTGTGCCTGATGCCCTTGTCAAGATATCTCTCTAGTGGCAACACTTTGACAACCTATTGTGCATCATCTTGCTCGATGGCACACAAATACGTACCCCTACACTCCTCTGCATAGCACTGAACTCTGTGGCACAACTCCATGCACCCTTGTATACCAACGCTCAATGCCATGCCACCATGTACGAAGGGAATCCCATATGTGCCCATGCAACCACCACGCTGCTAGTACACTTGCCACGAAGTGATCTACACCTCCTCATCTGCGCTGGTAATCCTAAGTGGCCTATCTCCACACTTGCTAGAGGAATATCTCTGCTGTGTCAACCCTAGGTGACTCTTGTTCCCAATACCCCAATGGGAGAACATGGTCTCGATACAATGCCTGGTCCAGTGGCCTACGTATGCCACCTCCTCCCACCAGCTCCTGTCAGAGAATGCTAATCATCTTGCGACCCCATGCACAACCAACATGCCAATAATCCATGGAGCTTGCTCACAAACCGCCAACCTGCTAATGCTAACTGGAATTCCCCTAGGGAATGTATGTGCTCAGTCACTGGGTTGACTACCTCATTAATGCCATATCCATCTCGCATGTCTGATATCAGATAGGGAGCTCCACCTGGATCTCAATTCCAACTTGGGCCTCCAATGCCCTCAGTGTCTAAGAGCTCCCACTGAGCTTTACTCTAGACTATGACCATCTCCATGTGTCCAATACACTCCACCAGGTACTAACTCAGAATCTCTCGCCATCCAACCCCAAGAGAGGGATTGAATGCACGAACTCCTGCACATAGAACAACCCCGACATGCGGATGTTGCACCTTGTGCAACTCCATTCGTCTCATCCCGCTATCCAGGTCAACACATGAGATCTGACTAGGTAGCTCCGTCTCCCTCTCTCCAATGGGAAAAGGTGGACCAATAGTGCCGCTAACCTAGTCATCCCCTCTGGTATGTCTAGACAACTCCACCCCTCTCAATCCAATGCGTAGGGGTGGGACGATAACACTGTAGATCTTGGTAGTATGCCTCTGAAGCGAATTTTGCTGGAATCCCAACGTGTGGTCTCTATGCTGCCCCTCATCAATGGTTAGCCCAAAGGATGGCCGCACATCCTCCTCCATCATGGGCTCGATAGAAGCCTCCAACTGCTCCTCCATGGAAAATCCAACATGCAAGACATGTTCATCAGTCAACTGTAGGTGGCTATTGTTCTGAAGCTCTGTCATAGACCGGGATGCCTCATCAATGGATGTGTGCTCAATTGCCTCCTCTAATCTGTTTACTGGGACTATCAAAGGAAACTCCAATAGGGGTGACTCTTGTGTCTCACTAGGTGTATCCTTGTGTTCTTCCTGCGTGCCATTAGCCTCATGCTCAACCGACTGGAATGTATCTAGATGAACTCCCTCCTCCAAGGGTATGTTCTCTCTCATCTCGTCACTACCTCCGCCTCCCATCTTCGTCTCTGCAGTATTGCTACTAGTGTTTCGTTCAACAATCATGCTCCTATTATTTCCTTCATCTGCGGGTCGACACCTACTGTTTCTTCTTGCTGCCCTTGCTGACAACCACTCTTTGAGAAGCCCCACTAGACTCTTGATGCTCGTTGTAACATTTTCAAATTTATCCTACTAAGACTTTTTTGGGCATAAGTTCAATCTCGAGAATAATGTGAGACTAGTGTTTCAGCCTCTGGAATTCTAGTCCACAATAACACTTGAGCATTTGTGTGATTTAGACCCACAATTAGCCAAAATCATGCTCTGATACCATTGTAATATTCCTAATGGAAATGTACAATGATAAACAAAGCAAACATAGCCAAAAACACACAGAAAATTACTCAAAGATCAGAACACCATTTTAAAGCCAAAAACTGTCTCGCTGAGCCATTTTATTAATCAATAAGAGGGTACAATATGGTGTTGAAAAGAGTGCACCTGGGCTTGTTCATGGCAAGCTAGCTAAGCCCAAATTAACAATAAGGAATCCCTCTAGAATCTGTTGCTGCTCTCTCCTAGGTCTGCGTTGAAACTATCTAGAAAGTGTGCTGTTGGCTACAAAGAACCGCTGTTAGGGCCTCCTTGGGTGCTTAGAAAATTTTGGGAAAGTAACCTTAGGCTCTCCACCAATAACCCACAAAAACCGACGAAGGAATTGGCCAAATGTTGACCTTGGAATTTCGGCCCAATTTTTCCCCTAGGGAATGTAGTTGCTGGCTGAGTTGGGGCCCTTGTTTGACCCCTCAAATCTGCCTAGAAAATTTTTCCAAATTAATCTTTGCCTCTCCTCAATAAACCCAGAAAAACCCAAAAAAACCCAGAAAGTGTTTTTCCTAGTTTTGATACTCCAAAATTGACCCCCAATTGCTTGACCCTCCTCCACAAGCAGAAGATGTAACCTGTAGCAAGCACTGCATTTGATGCTCCACCAAAATGCTGGAAAAGCTCCCACAACACTTCCCCCGACTCCACCTCAAGTTTCAACCCCTATCTCCCTTCACTCCTCAACCTCCAAGCATGCCTCCTCCAAGAACCACGCAGTCCCCGTGCTGTTGCTGCCAATCCTCTCTACAAAAACTCACACTCCCTGCTGCTGGTACGAACTGGTATAGGTAGGACTCCCTCCTTGGGTTGGCACTCAAAGTCCACCGAAGTAAGGGTTGAGATCTCCGCTCAGAGATACTCATGTGCTAAACAACACTGCAAACTTGGCTTCTGCTCAAGCGTGCTATGTCAGAGACACAATTTCTAAATAGATGAATGAATGACTGAAATGAGTGCGTCTTGCTCTATTTATGAAAGAGCCTCCAAGATGCCCATGTGGGCCCAGCTCGACTTTCCCCACCAACTTCGCTCCAATGAGAGTGTCTTCCACATGTGGGCTGTAATTCTCCATGGGGCGGCCCCCACGCTCCACTAGAGCCGCAATATTTCCCTTCCTTCCTAATGTTTGGGTCCTCACTCAATCCCAAAATTCATGTGGGACCTTTGAACCCACATCTCCTAAGTGTAAACATGAAATAAGACAAAATTGGGGAACATTGATATTTCCCTTAGCAATATTGCTAAGTGGGAATATCACAAATCACAAGTCTGAATAATTATACCAGTATGGCAACATTAACTTCTGCACAAACTGGTGTTCTTTCGATATTCGATATCAATGAAAAGTCTTGATATCCTTCTCTTTGTCTTGTAATGTTGTCGCAACTCTCCCAATTCTTGAAGTTGTTATCTTCGATGATACAAGACAATATGAACTTCTGAGTGGCGAGCAAAATTGTCGAAGTGAAAAATGGTCTAACCATCCCAAATCATTCTTCTGTGGAACCTTGCAGTTATTTGATACATGGGATGAATTCTTATCATAAGACTTAATTTCACTAACATCTATTTTTTGAACATAAGTTCGTTGTTTCCGTCCAATATGACGTTGATACATTTATTGATTAAGTTATTTGCTTTTATGATGGGGATGTTGATAAGGTATTTTTGTAACCTGATTTTCCCTTATCATGCACGTTGTGATTTCCTAATTTTCTTCAGGTATGTGATTACCATCATGCACGAATCTTGCTTGGTATCTCACGAAATCTTCACTTGGCATTTTAGTCATTTGTATTGCAACATCTGAGTATGTCTTCATTTGATTGGATCGAAATACTTCTGAATCGTGATATTATCTGGGTCGATATTTGTTCCCTTTGTTTTCACCTTGAACTTTTTTACCTGACACTTATGTTCGAATAAGTTGTTGTATTTTATTTTCTAGTGACTGCTTATCAATCTTAAGCTTCTTAATTTGAGTGAGTAGATTTGGTTATGATGCTGGGGACGTGAAAGTTCTTCAACTTTTCATTCATCAACTTTATTTTTTAATGTTCTAATTTCTTTCAAAAACTTTTGATTAACACATTTTAACTGAGAATTTTCATCATCTTGTTTTGATAAGCTTCCATTGAGTTTCTTCTCGGAGCTTCCTTTTCTTGTTCTAATTTAGTTCTGTAGCTTTAGACTTCTTGACTCGTGTAAGCAATTTCTGATTGTGATCTTTTATGTAAGAAGTTTTTTCATTTTTATTGGAGATAACCTCGTCAAAGTCTTTCTTCATCATTGATATTGACTTTTACTTACCCTAGTTATTACCTTAGGTATATCATTTAGGTCTTTTGATGAAGGTATCATTGAATTTGACTTCACTGTAACCTTCTTATCAAGCAAAATCAAAAACTTTTTCTTGGCGTTTAATATGAATGTACCTAGTTTTTCAACCTAGGGTAAATTGAGAATTACATCAATCTTTTTTCAAACATGGTTATGACACTGAGTTGGGATATACATTCGTAATCATCAATTGACTTTTGTAAGTCGTTAATTGCATACTGTCTCTTGCCAAAAATATATTCTCTTTCACCTATATTTCGTTCTAGAATCGATATTTGATTTGCCAAATTGATATTGATGTAATTTTCCTTCTCGCTCATGCTGATAATGATATTAATCTATTTTCCTTGAATACTCCCTTTTAATGTAAATAATCTGCGGTTTGCAATTGGAAAACCTTTATCATAAAATATTCCTTGCTTCATTTTCAAATCATCCATTTTTTTTGAGATGAGCTTAGAGTTTAAAAGTAACCCCTTTTATCATCTTATAATAACACTTTTTCACTGTCTCTCTTTTAAAAGAACCCCTAAATACCCTTTTAATATTTACTTTAAAAATACCGAAACCTTTTTGAATTACTCTTCACTAAAGTATGACACTCCTCACTGAGATGCCTCTTTTACTGTCTTGTGCTGTTGTATGGTGTCTTCTCTTCTCCTTAACCTCTCTTTTATTACTTTACTTAGCTAAATTCGTAACCCTAATCTCCAAAGTGATTAATGGCCTTGATTAGATCTCGCTTAACTTGAGATCAAAGGTTGAGATAAAAACATAATCATTAAAGTAATTTAGTTTACTTCACCTAAGCTTACTTTAGCTCAACTAGGCAACATAATAATTATGTGCTTTCTCTAAGTTAAAATTTAGGCTAATTTATAAAAGCGACTTGCTCACATTGGGCAAGTGTGCTAAGGAGATTTGTGGGCAACTTCCTGCAAGCCTAGATAGTTAGGCCTGTTTAAAAGTACCTGCCCAAGCTACAAACGTCAACACAACTTACACACCTTGCTATATATCACAATGTCTATGATAATATCGCGATGTTTGCAACATTGGTTAATTGAGATAGAGTTCAAGAAATGATGAAGCCCTTCTTGCTGACACAAGTCAGACTCAACAAAGAAGAGAAGGCAAACAATGATTATATTGTGCATTATATGTTGTAATTTATAAGAAGACCCTTGGGGTTGGTGAAGATGAAGTGGTAAAGAAAAAGACCCATAAGGAGGGTGAAAGATCATATTGTTTTCTCAGAGAAGCAAACACAAGATCGTGATATGTTGGATCACCAAGATGTCGAGTTGAGTTTTAGGAGCAAAACAAGCTCTATGTCAATGGTGGAAGGGTTGACTATTCAACCAACACGAGCTCTCATCTTCCTGGTGAGTCAATGGTTAGACAAAAGGATGGTGATGTAAATATATGTCATCAACCTTGCTAGGTACTGTGCACTTGAGTGGATATTTTGAAGATCTTATCTTGACATCTTTTGAATTGCAAACCTCTTGCTTGTTCAAAACCTTTTTCTTTCTATCTTGAACAAACATGTAATCATTAATAGGGCATTTAATGTAGCCATTAATGTAGTGGTTAGTAGTCAGGTATTTGGGAGTTATGTACATTCATCCTCTCTCTTAATATGTAATTAGATGTTACTACATTTAATGAATGAATCCTATCTTTCTCCTTAATTATGTGTTTTGCTGCCCACCCTTGTGCATGTAAATCTATTAAAATTGGCAACTAGGGCCAAACTCCACATGGGTCATCTTATCTATGACAACTGATATTTTTCTTGGATTCCTCTCTCCGAGAGGTGTAGGATTGATCTAAAGATCATCTGATTCTGACATGTACAAATGAAGTTATGAATTTATTTATCAAGGTCGGCCTTTTCTGTATGTCGGCTCACCTAATCCAATAGTCACGTCTGTTGACCCCCATCGATTGATATATATAGAGGTGCTTTCTCCTTCATTTGAGACATCAAATGCTCATCCTCTCCTTTGAAATAGGACGACATCTGAGGCAAGACGCAAGTGGCAAGGGTCGGGTTTATGATGAGACCCATCTCTGTTTAGGGTTTGGTTTTCTCGGGAGAAAGAGTCGCAGGTCTGTGGCATCGTGCATGGAGGATAGGAGGTCTGTCTGGGCAGCGTATCTCTTGATTTTGGGTACAAATTTCCTGCAGAACAACCGAGGGGTTCGAAGTTCTAGATCGAAAGACACGTGTATATAGGTTGAAGAAAGCCCTCTATGGGTTGAAGCAAGCTCTTCGAGCTTGGTATGAGAGGATCAACAACTATCTGATGAAGCTGGGTTTTACAAGAAGTGAAGCTGATCCAAACCTTTACTTTAAGGTTGAAAATAATAGACCTCTCATCTTAGTACTTTATGTAGATGTTTTCTTTCAGATAGGTGCAAACCCTCTTATTTATAAATGCAAGAGGGAGTTGGCTTCCGAATTCAAGATGAAGGACCCAAGATTGATGCACTACTTCCTAGGCTTGGAGGTCTGGCAAAAGCCAAGTGAGATTTTCCTTTCCCAAGGAAAATACATTGTTAAGCTACTTGAAAGATTTGGGATGGTGGATTGTAAGTCTGTGACTATTCTAATGGAACTTAACTTCAAGAAGTTGTGCAGAAATGCAATTGGGCCCGATTTGGGAAATCGTTCTGAATATCGTTGACTCATGGGGGCCTTGATGTTCTGGGTGAACTCCCGTCCGGACATATGCTTTGCTGTGAACACATTGAGTTAATTTATGGTCAAGCTTGATCACATACATTGGATTGCTGCAAAGAATCTCTTGAGATATCTTTGGGGTACAATCACCTATGGACTGAGATACACTGCCAGGAATTTGAGGCTCCATGGTTATTCTGATGTTGAATGGGCTGACAGTGTGGTGGATCGTAAGAGCACATTCGGATGTTGTTTCTCACTAGGTTTTGCTTCGATATCCTTGATGAGCAGGAAGTAAAATTCAGTTGCTTTGAGCACCGCCGAGGTCGAATATATTCTGCTAGTATGGCCTCTTGTGAATTTGTATGGTTGAGGAAGCTCTTTAGTGAGTTGTTTGGGCATGTGCTGGATACCACCGTGATCTATTGCAATAACCAAAGTGGGATTCGTTTTTCTGAGAATCCCATGTTTCATGACTACCCCAAGCATATTGCTATCAGGTACCACTTTATTCCGGATGTGGTACAACAGGGAGTAATAAGGCTCCATCACATTGGGACTGATGAACAGGTCGCAAATATTCTTACAAAGCCCCTCGGGAAGGTCAAATTCTTAACCTTCCGTGAATGACTTGAAGTCGTGGAGAGACCCTATTATGAGGGTCCTGTTTGAGTTGGATATTAAGCTTTGGGAGCTCGTTGGGGGGGGGGGGGGGCTTGGGGTACTTCTTGGAGCCATGAGCGACCATATGGTGAGCGGTTCACCTTCCCCTAGTGGTGTTGTGTACAGGGTGAGTGGTTCATCTTCCCTTGTGATACCCCATGATGGTTGATATATGCATGGGATGAGTGGTTCACCTTCTCTTATGGCATATGAGCAGGATGAGTGGTTCACCTTCTCCTGCCGATACATCCTACCCATGCAGTCTGGGACTCATGGGAAGTATCTCTCATCTGGCCAATGAGTTGGGAAATGAGGATAGGGACCACAGTACTACTGATGGATGCATCGTGTACTACTGTACTCCCTATGCTAGGATGTTTGATATTGATCTGGGATCAATGGAGACTGACTTCAGGTCAATGGAGAGTGGTATGATACACTCTCGACCATTTCTTCATGGTTCAACAGAGCAGAGCAGGGCATGGATGATAGAGATGGGACAATTGTCAGATGGTTTGGCAGGTAGATTTCTCCCTAGTTGAGAGGGAGTGTTAAAATTGGTAACTAGGGCCAAACTCCACCTTGGACAACTCTAAAGATCATCTCATTCTGACAAGTAGAAATGAAATTATGGATTTATTTCTTCTATAGACAAATTGACAAGGTTGGATATAAGTCTAATGTAGGCTCATGAAGCCCAATAGACGTGTCTCTTCACCCTCAATGTTGTGTATAAATAGAAGAGGCATTTTCCTCATTTGGAAACACCTTAACACACATCTTTCTATCTTCCTCTCATTGGTTCGTACAACAAACAGGAGCAACTCTTCTTCCTCATGCATTGACTGAAATTGCAGGCCGAAAATTTCAGATATGTTTTGGGCAGATTATAGGGGCGTTGACCGAGGGTCAAACTCTATCCTTTGACTGCGTTTTTTAGGCAGAAAGTCCGATTTCCTTAGGCCGCATCTCCTGGCATAGAAATCGAGGAATTTGTAGCTGTTTGACCAGTGTTGACCACAAAGCCATTGACTGTAGCATTGACTCTGCGTTGACCGAGAATTTCAAGACTGTTTTGGGCTGATTCAAACTGTCTTTGAAGGCCCAGTTGATTGGGTTTTACCGAGCTCATTTGGAGGAGATTTTCTATTGGTTTGACATACGTTGACTTTCTGGTTAGGGCATCCTGTTGACACCTATTTGATTGGACTGTTTTGACAGTGATTGGGCAAGTAAATTTTGTATGATGTACTCTCTCTCTCTCTGCTGGAATTTTGAAAAATAATAAGAATATTTAAACGAAGGGTTTTCCCCACATTGGGGCTTTTTCCCTAGCATCCGCCAAATATTGTGTCCTCTTGTCTTGGCTTGTCTTCCACTTATTGTTTATGTTCTATTTGCATTTGTTGTCAATGTTAATGTGATTGCTAATCTGGAATTTGACATTGGGCTTATAAGAAAAATTGAAGTAAATTGCTCTAAAGCATAGAACATACCATTCTAAAATTAACACTCCACCAATGGAAAAATGGTTTTTTTAAGAAAATTTGACCCGTTAGACCTTGGTGGTTAAGTCAAAGTGAATTGTTTGAGGATATTAGTCCAAAATATTATTTTTTGGAATAATAAAAAATGGGTTTTAACTTTCAAAAGAAATTCAAATTCTTCCTCAAAAATAAAAAATCAGCGGTGGAGATCAAGTGATTTTCAAAGGAAGATCAACGAATAAGATTATTTTGACGAGGATCAAGCCAACTAGCCATTATTTCCACTTGGAGGGGTTTTCTTCTCTTATTTTTCTATATAGGGAAGTTATCAAGCTCCTCATTTCATCTTTGGATGATGTAATCTGTGACGCATGTACTGACCCTTGCTCTGCTGAAATTGTATTTCTCATAATAGAAAGACTTTGGGTTTTCAATTGATGGTGTTCTTCTATTTGCTGATCTGTGGTATGTGCTAGTAATTTTTCATGCTCTATATTAGATGTGCTTTATAAATTGTTATTTCATCTGTTGCAAGACAAAACATCTATTGGTACATGTATCTTGCCTTAGGTGTTGGGTTTAGATCTATACCCATAGATCTAGATCTCTCAACAATTCATCTTTTAAGTTTGAATAAAGATCTACAGGTATGCTAGCCCTTGGTCTCCAAGTTCACAGACTGTGGAGAAGAATCAATTGTGTGTGGATTCCGAGCTTTCATTTTGCAGGAGGGTTGTGGTCGTTGATCCATTTACATACATCATTTATTTTAAAATCTCTTAAAAATTTAATCTCTTTCTCTTGTGCTATAAGGATTTAATTTGCTAATGAGGGCAATAATTTTATTTTGAAATATTGTAGTTATTTGTAAAATAATTTTGAATCTAACTCTTGTATTTTAAATCTAACCCATCTTTTTAATTTTGTATAGCATTTGGGGTTTGTGGATTTAAATTTGAAATTTGTATATAGTGGGTATTTGGGCTTTCTATTTTTTCATTTGTCCAAGTGATAGCTCAAGGGTTTGAAGCAATAATTAATTTTTGGGCTACTCATCCAAGAGAAGGAGGCTGATCTAGGCCCTAGAGGGTAAGATCTAGCCCTCCCAACTCCCAGTAACTCAATGCTCAGCTAGAAGAAGGAAGCCGCTAGCCTTTTGAGGCCTTTTGCAATGTTTTTCTTGCTAAAAATTGGTGTTTGCAAGGGCTGAAGTAATTTTTTGGGTGCCGTGAGGGTTTCTAGCCTCTTTGGAGGCTAGTTGCAGCCCTTGTGGGCCCCTTCTACCCTAGTGACAACCTTCCAAGGCCTAGAGCAGCCCTTTGAGGGCTTGTTTGTGGCAGCTACAGGCCTTGGGACCTTTTCCCATCAAGCCACAACATTAATTGGGCTTGCGCCAGGCCTTAGAGGCCTCTTCCTTCCTTGTCGTAGCCGCAGGCCTAGAAGGGCGTGTAGCCCTGGGCCAAGCCCTTATGTGGGCCTCTAGACCCTTAACGCAGGCCTTATTAGCCTTTATTCCCTAGCTGCTGGCCTCTTTGGGCCTTCATCCCTTCATTTCAGTGATTTTTCGGTTATTTTGTGAGGCTTTGGCATTAAATTTGACACTAATCTTTGTGGTTGCAAGCCTAGGGTAAGTTTGGCAATTGTTCGTAATTTATTTCTATCATTTTGAGGCATAAATCTTGGGTTTTCCTTGCTAACTATGTGTTTTGTAGATTTGCTAGCCTCTTTGGCAACGGGTTCAAGGTCTAAAGTAGCTCAACAATCCATAAAATCCCTAACTATTGTCACAAGAGGGCTGATCCATCCTATTTCAAGGTAACAAATTGTGTTGCAGGTGTTTGAAGAAGTTATAGTCCATTGGAAAGTCAACTAGTCATCAAACTAGGCCTATAGGCCTAAGGGTTTGACTCTTCCACCCTCTTTCTCCTTACTGTTTTGCAATCAGATCTGAAGCATCATACTTACAGTGGCATAAATCTGATCTAAATATCCTAAAGAAGCCCTAAATCACTCTCACTTGAGCTTATAACAATTGCACATTAATCTCAAGAGGATAATTAACTCATAGGGTTATCTTTTGTGCCTTTCTTAAGTGATTTCAAGGTCTGATATAAGCACTCTAAAGTCTGATCATAAATATAGAAGACACTTAAAAGGATCCTAAACTCATAAGTACTCATTCCTAGCTCCTAAATCATTGTCATTATTGTATAATGCTATTGAAAAAGTGAAAGAAGTGGGCTGCTCCTAACTATGATATCTGAATATCCATATTGTCTTGCTGGTCATTTAATTGCATTTCCATTGTCTTTTGCATTGCATCATTGGCATAGCTTTGATTTGCATCGTGGGACTTGCACGTAACTCATTGGTGCTTGCATTACGATCTCATCTAATGTGCTTGTAAGAAATTGCTAATGTTCTAAAGTGGCCAATTGTGAATGTTGTTGATATCACTTATTTTCTAATGCTCTTGTAAAGTAATTAGAATACTTTTGTAACCTTTTTCTTCTAATTGCTAAGTGACTTAAGGTACTGGTTACTAATTGGATAAGGGCATTATCTTGTTTCATGGTTTAACAACATTTGTGATCTTGTAATAATCTTGTGAGATCAACTCCTTTGAGCATTAGTCATAAGCAATATTGTGATCTCAATTGAATAATCCCATTGCTAGTCTTGTTTCATTGGCATTGTTTCCTTTGGTTACTAATTTGCATATCAAGTGTAAAAGATTCATTAATTTGGTGCTTCTTGCTTCTCATTAGTTATCTATTTAGAGTGCTTGATATTTTTTGAGATTGCTAATCATTGGATAGATCTTGAAGTGATTTCTATTCAGCACTCTAGTGATCTTGTTTCATTAGCACATTGTTTCAAATTGAGATTGTTCCTAAAATTGCTCTCTAAGTACTTTGTATTGAACACCATAAGCATATAATCCTAAGTTATTTAACTTAAAGTACTTAAGAGGCCATTTGATAATCTCATTTAAGGCATTCGCTAATAACTTGCACTTCATCCTAGGATTAGTTGTGCATTAATTAATTTACCTCCAAGCATAAGCTTCGTTGAAAGAAGATAGGACCATCTTTCTCACCTAACTTGTGAAGTTTAGACCCTCACTTGTGGTTAACACGGTGACCTTGCAATGCTCAAGGCCACAGTCCCTACAACACTGGAGGCATTCGAGTGGTTAGAACCTAGGGTAGGTATCGTTAATAAAGCCATAACTTTCTTCCCCTGGGTTTCTATCTAGAAGCTACATTTGAGACTAATTTCAAAATAGTTGAGAGAACTGATTCACTTAGAATAGACATTTAATCTAAAATTAACCAAGAGTTTACATTTCACTTAGTTCTAGGTGTCGCATCTCATATAGGATAGTATTCATCCTAGCAACAACTTTTCATTTGATAACTTGGAAATTAATCTAAATTGTGCAAGTAAATTGACTTAAAGGCACTGGTCTTTAATTAATAAATTCCATAAATTTAATCAAGTTGCACTCATAGTTTTAAAACTTGGACTCAGACTCGGACTCAGAACCGGTCAAGGGTCGACTCCGTCTTGACTTCGTCTCAGCCTAGTTGATTTCAAAGACTCGGTCTTTGTAATAAATACATTAAAAAATTATTTTTTATTGAAAAAGAATATTTTTAAAGATTTTCATTCATGTTTCCAAACTTAGAGCATTAGAATAATAAAGAGAAGACAACATATGATCAACGTATGCTCATGAATATATCTATTATATCAAAATGGCACCTAGTGCACTGTCCAATACATGTAATATATAGAGATCAGAACAAAAACACATAACCAGGGAGGCTCTAAATGGCCTCTACAACAAAAGGTCACTAGTCACTATTGCTAGACCAGGCAACATCATCTGGCTCAGACTCTGAATCAGAGTCAGACCAGTGTTTTTAAAACCAGAATCGGTCACTGGACTGGTCCACCTAATGAACCGGTTTAACCGGGACTGGTTTGGTCTAAACGAACCAGTTTTAGAAAAATACATTAAATTGTTAATTTTTAATGAAACAAAACGATTTTTAAGATTTAAAACCATGATTCCAAGCCAATAGAGACAAAATATGCAAAGTTTGCTCATTTATATACCATGTAAAGGTGAATATATCGAAATGGCAATGAGTGCAATACATATCATCGACAAAATAGCAAAATACATAAGCAATGAGGCTATAAATGGCCTATAAAGTCCAAAAACAATGCTGCAAGCTATGAGGCCATTGGCCTACTACAAGTCTACAGTGTACACATGATCAATCATCAAGCTCATCACCACTACTAGCCACAGGATCATCATCAGGAGCTACATAGACATCATCTGGTTCAGAGTTTGAGAATGCCTCAGCCTGATCTGCAACCTCAGTAGCAATGCCACCAATAACAATAGAAGTGGACCTAATGGAAGCACGAGTTTGTCGACCTGCACGACTAGTGCCTTCCATTGGTTCTTTTCCTTTCCTTTATGTCGCTACTGATCTTGGTTTTGATGCTGCCACAAAATCTGCTTCATCCCCTGCTAAAGCCATGTCAATATCAAAATCAGCCTCAAACACAGGATCTTCAGTCTCCTCCACCCATTCTGATGTTGGATCAATATCGTCCAACACAATGGGATCTAGATCAGGTGCTTTGTTCATCATTTGGTTCCTCCTCAGTCGAAGGTTGTATTGCACAAAAACAACATCATTTAACCGTTTTTGTTCCTTAAAAGCTTGGAGAGGGTGTTTTTGGAGGGAAAGCACCCTTAATTTCCCTCTAAAACCCCTAAACTACCTTGGAAAAGCCGCACTGTGGGTCCTCGGTGGGCATGGCAAGTAACCGGCCAGTTTAGGACCTGTTTGGACTGGTTAGGTCAAATTTTCCGCCACACAGCCTATTAAAACGGTTTTTTTCACTGGTTCCAACCAGTGGGCCTGCTAATCGGCCGATTAGACAGGTAACTGGTTAGCTAGGTCGGTTTTTAAAACTATGAATCAAACAGGGAAACCCATGGCTCCTCCTCTTCATCAAAATCTCCAACTGCAACTGTAGAAGTAGTAGCACTAGCACTAGCTGCACGCTGAGATAGACGAGCTATGTGCCTACATTTTGGCTAAGTAGAGGAAGTGCCTACAACTGGTACTAGTGGATCTGCATTTAACTGAATAGTCTGTAATGCATCCAACTCCAAATCAAGATCAACATCAATATCCTCGTCAGGGTCAAACTCTGTTGGTTGAGTCTTTCACTACCCAATCTGATTGGATCAATATCTTCCATCACAATGGGATCTGTATTAGGTCTTTTGTTCAACAATTGGTTGCATCTTAGCTGGAGGTTGTATTGGACGAAGACTAGATCATTTGTCATTTTTGTTCTAAACGGTTTCTCTCTTTCGTCCTGTCAAAGACAGACAAATTGCGCTCACACCCAAAAGCACTTCAAGTTTGACTCAAAATATGGATCGGAAACTTCCCCAATTGAGGACACTGGCTACCAAATGCCTCCCACCAGTGTGCTGCAAAAAACATGGTTGTGTAATGAGTTAGTTCAACAAAAATATATCCAACTTTCAAATTATAAGCAATTTAATAAAATAAGGATTTGAAAATTGAAATTTTTTACTTGGCTCATTTGCTTCCCTTGCAATCCTTGCTAGGTTTTTGCCAAAGGTACCTGTGGCTCTACTGAAACAAGTGATCTGTCAGTGTACCTCCAGTTGCTCACTCTCATCATGAACTATGCGCTCAATGCACTCATACAATCCATCTTTCACCACCCTAGTCAATTCTTCTCTCAGCAGGGATTTATATTGATACCTTGGGTTCATAAAATACCCAGCTGCATCTACAGGGCGATGGAGTTGATTGTTCCATATTTGATCAATGATTTCCCGAATGGGCCCATACTTAGCCACTCTATTATTGTATGCCGCCTTTATTTGGTACTTTGCCAGATCCATATCCTCATAAATAAAACCCATAGCCAATCTTTCCCCATCCACCAACCACAACAACTTAACTAGTGGCTCAACAATTTTTACAATCTCTATTGCATTTTTCTAAAATGTGTCTTCATTAACGTTCTTTGTTACATCTTTGCCATCTTGTTTGTGGGTCTATTGACATTTGTTCCATTCATCACTGGAAAACATTTTCTGCAAGTTTCTATGTTGGGAGAGCATAGATTGCAATGTCAAAAAATGAGCTGCAAATCTAGGGATGGCAGGCCTAACAATATTCTTGCCCCTTATGTTTTTCCTCATCAAGTTCAAAATCCACGAGCGATTGTAGATATACTCTGTTATGTTTTTGGCATGCGCTATAATGTTCTTGATCCAATTTATTTTACCAATATCCTCAAGCATGAGGCCTATGCAATGTGCAAAACATGGGGTCCAAAAGATGGTTTTGTGTTTTTCCTCTAACATTTTACCAACAAGAACATAGCTAGAGGCATTATCTGTGATGAGTTGAACAATATTAGCCACCCCCACCTCTTCAACAACCTCATCCAAAAGGTGAAACAACAAGTGTGCATCTTTTAGCTTATTAGAAACATCAACTGATTTTAGAAACATGGTTCCCTGTGGGCAAAAGATAAGAAAATTTATAATGGTACAGTTATTTTGATAAGTCCATCTATCTGACATGATGGTACATCTTGTTTTCACCCTTGATCTTTTGAAATCGTTCAAATATTTGAAAATGGACATAACCTTTTTATGCAAAAGAGATCCCCTTAATTCATGCATAGTAGGGCCTTTGAAGCCCTTACCAACAACAATTATGGCATCAAACATAGGTTCATAATATAGTGAATAAACAACATTGAAGGGGATATTAACATCATACCACCATCTAGCTATGTAATCACAGGCAATTTCTCTCAATTGTTTCTTCCAATGGTTAGCTAAAGTAGGTTGGATTTGACTTCTATTAGCTTGAGGACTATGTGCACTGTCAAAGGGAGATGAGGACTCTAAATGGCCTCTACAACAAAAGATCACTAATCACTACTGCTAGACAAGGCAACGTCATCTGGATCAGACTTCGAATCAGAGTCAGACCAGTGTTTTTAAAACTAGAATCGGTGACCGGACCGGTCCACCTAATGAACCGGTTAACCGACCAGAACCGGTCTAATCGGGACTGGTTTGGTCTAAACGAACCGGTTTTAGAAAAATACATTAATTGTTGATTTTTAATGAAACAAAACTATTTTTAAGATTTAAAACCATGATTCCAAGCCAATAGAGACAAAATATGCAAAGTTTGCTCATTTATATACCATGTAAAGTTGAATATATCGAAATGGCACTGAGTGCAATACATATCATTGACAAAATAGCAAAATACATAAGGAATGAGGCTCTAAATGGTCTATAAAGTCCAAAAACAATGCTGTAAGCTATGAGGCCATTGGCCTACTACAAGTCTACAGTGTACACATGATCAATCATCAAGTTCATCACCACTACTAGCCACAGGATCATCATCAGGAGCTACATAGACATCATCTAGTTCAGAGTTTGAGAATGCCTCAGCCTGATCTGTAACCTCAGTAGCAATGCCACCAATAACAATATAAGTGGACCTAATGGAAGCATGAGTTTGTCGACCTGCACGACTAGTGCCTTCCATTGGTTCTTTGCCTTTCCTTGATGCCGCTACTGATCCTGGTTTTGATGACGCCACAAAATCTGCTTCATCCCCCGCTAAAGCCATGTCGATATCAAAATCAACCTCAAACACAGGATCTTCAGTCTCCTCCACCCATTCTGATGTTGGATCAATATCGTCCAACACAATGGGATCTAGATCATGTGCTTTGTTCATCATTCGGTTCCTCCTCAGTCGAAGGTTGTATTGCACAAAAACAAGATCATTTAATCGTTTTTGTTCCTTAAAGGCTTGGAGAGGGTGTTTTTGGAGGGAAAGCACCCTTAATTTCCCTCTAAAACCCCTAAACTAACCTGGAAAAGCCGCACTGTGGGTCCTCGGTGGGCATGGCAGGTAACCGGCTGGTTTAGGACCGGTTCGGACTGGTTAGGTCAAATTTTCTGCCACACAACCTATTAAATCGGGTTTTTTCACTGGTTCCAATCGGTGGGCTTGCTAACCGGCCTGTTAGATCGGTAAACGGTTAGCTAGGCCAGTTTTTAAAACTATGAGTCAGACAGGGAAACCCATGGCTCCTCCTTCATCAAGATCTCCAACTGCAACTGTAGAAGTAGTAGCACTAGCACTAGCTGCACACTGAGATAGACGAGCTATGCGCCTACATTGTGGCTAAGTAGAGGAAGTGCCTACAACTGGTATTAGTGATCTGCATTTAACTGAATAGTCTATAATGCATCCAACTCCAAATCAAGATCAACATCAATATCCTCGTCAGGGTCAAACTCTGTTGGTTGAGTCTTTCACTACCCAATCTGAGGTTGGATCAATATCTTCCATCACAATGGGATCTGTATTAGGTCTTTTGTTCAACAATTGGTTGCATCTTAGTTGGAGGTTGTATTGGACGAAGACTAGATCATTTAATTGTTTTTGTTCTAAACGGTTTCTCTCTTTCATCCTCTCAAAGACAGACCAATTGCGCTCACACCCAAAAGCACTTCAAGTTTGACTCAAAATACGGATCGCAAACTTCCGCAATTGAGGACACTGGTTACCAAATGCCTCCCACCAGTTTGCTGCAAAAAACATGGTTGTGTAATGAGTTAGTTCAACAAATTATATCCAACTTTCAAATTATAAGAAATTTAATAAAATAAGGATTTGAAAATTGAAATTTTTTACTTGGCTCATTTGCTTCCCTTGCAATCCTTGCTAGGTTTTTGCCAAAGGTACCTGTGGCTTTACTGAAACAAGTGATCTGTTAGTGTACCTCCAGTTGCTCACTCTCATCATGGACTATGTGCTCAATGCACTCATGCAATCCATCTTTCACCTCCCTAGTCAATTCTTCTCTTAGCAGGGATTTATATTGATACCTTGGGTTCATAAAATACCCAGTTGCATCTATAGGGCGATGGAATTGTTTGTTCCATATTTGATTAATGATTTCCCAAATGGGCCCATACTTAGCCACTCTATCCTTGTATGCTGCCTTTATTTGGTACTTTGCCAGATCCATATCCTCATAAATAAAACCCATAGCCAATCTTTCCCCATCCACCAACCACAACAACTTAACTAGTGTTAGATATCATTTTTTGGGATTCAACTGCGTTAAGTAAGTCATTCACGTATGACCATTTCCATGAGAGGTAGTCATAACTGACTAATTTCTCATGATTTATGAATCCCAAAAAATGATATCTAATATAATGCACTGCGTAATCCCCCATACTTAAACTTAACTAGTGGCTCAACAATTTTCACAATCTCTATTGCATTTTTTTAAAATGTGTCTTCGTTAACGTTCTTTCTTACATCTTTGCCATCTTGTTTGTGCTGTGCGGGCCCATTGACATCTGTTCCATTCATCACTGGAAAACATCTTCTGCAAGTTTCTATGTTGGGAAAGCATAGACTGCAATGTTAAAAAATGAGTTGCAAATCTAGTGATGGCAGGCCTAACAAGATCGTTTACCCCTATGTTTTTCCTAATCAAGTTCAAAATCCATGAGTGATTGTAGATATACTTTGTTATGTTTTTGGCATGCGCTATAGTGTTCTTGATCCAATCTATTCTACCAATATCCTCAAGCATGATGCCTATGCAATGTGCAACACATGGGGTCCAAAAGATGGTTTTGTGTTTTTCCTCTAACATTTTACCAACAAGAACATAGCTAGAGGCATTATCTGTGATGAGTTGAACAATATTAGCCACCCCCACCTCTTCAACAACCTCATCCAAAAGGTGAAACAACAAGTGTGCATTTTTCACCTTATCATAAACATCAACTGATTTTAGAAACATGGTTCCCTATGGACAAAAGATAAGAAAATTTATAATGGTACAGTTATTTTGATAAGTCCATCCATCTGACATGATGGTACAACCTGTTTTCACCCATGAGCTTTTGAAATCGTTCAAATATTTGAAAATGGACATAACCTTTTTATGCAAAAGAGATCCCCTTAATTCATGCATAGTAGTGCCTTTGAAGCCCTTACCAACAACAATTATGGAATCAAACATAGGTTCATAATATAGTGAATAAACAACATTGAAAGGGATATTAACATCATACCACCATCTAGCTATGTAATCACAGGCAATTTCTCTCAATTGTTTCTTCCAATGGTCAATTAAAGTAGGTTGGATTTGACTTCTATTAGCTTGAGGACCATGTGCACTGCCAAAGGGAGATGAGGGCGAGAAATAAATTTTGATTCCAAAGAGGGAGGAACATAGCGAAGGGGGTTGGATGCATCATTGAAAGGGATAGATGAGGAACCCTCATAATCAAATTTGGGGTTGGCAGCCATTATCTGTTTTAGGCTCCTCTTCCTCCCTATTTTAGCATCTATTTCTTTTTGCCTAGCTTTTTTTGCCTTATACTTCTCAAATTTTTCTAGCAACTCCTTCCTAATTTCCCCAATTTGCTTTGTTGGTGCTGCACATGGCACAATTTGGCCTCTAATACCAACCAAGTGTTGTTTTAGCTTGTCAATGCCCCCTCCACCTCCCTTAATTCTTTTATGACAAAATTTGCGATGCATTTGATTGTCAATCATCTCAGCATATGCCCAAGCAACATCTTTCACTCTAGGGGCCATTTTCTAATATTTCAGAGCATTGCCTGAATTAAGTGAAGTACTGTCAGGAGTTATTGAACTACAAATAAAGAATGATGGTGTATGCAAACGCTATGCTCTTGGGAAGAACATCATGAAACCATTTCCAAATAGTGACAACAGATCTAAGGAAGCTTTGGACTTGATTCATTATGATGTCTGTGGTTTGATGCCCGTAAAATCACTTGGAGGTTTGTTAAACTATGTGACATTCATTTATGACTTCTCCCGGAAAACATGTATATATCTCTTGAAGTCAAAAAATGGGGTATTCGACAAGTTCCAAGAATTCAAAGTTGAAGTGGAAAACTTGATAGGTAAAAAGATCAAGATATTGAGATCTGATAGTAGAGGAGAATACACCTCAAAGGAGCTTGTTGCTTTGTGCAAGCAGGCTGGGATTAAGAGGGAGCTAATTGTTCCCTATAATCCATAATAGAACGATGTGGTAGAATGAAAGAACAGATCAATTGAAGAATCTGTCAAGGCCATGATGCATGATTTGGAATTGCCGTTGTCCTTATGGTGCGAAGCATCATGAACAACTGTGTACATTCAAATTCGAAGCCCTCATAGAGTTCCGAAAGGTATGACCCCTGAAGAAGCCTTCTCTAAAAGGAAGCCAGAGTTTGGGCACATGAGAATCTTTGGTTGCCCTATATATATTCATGTTCCTAAGGATAAGAGGGATAGACTTGAGCCTTTAGGAAATAAAGGCATATTTGTTGGATACAATGAATCTTCAAAAGCCTACAAAATATACATTCCAAAGCAGTGTCGGATTGAGGTCAGTCGAGATGTCACCTTCGATGAGAAAGTGGCATATTGGAGGTCTAAGGAAGTATCCGTAGATTCCTTGGAAGAAGTTAAACAGGAAGCCTCAAAGGAGGAGCACTTGAGTTCTACAGAATGTACTGGAAGGCCAAAAGGGCCTCAAGATCCAACAAAACCAGTCATAGTTCCAGAGATCAAGAAGAGACCAACATGGCTTAGATCCACATTAGAAGAGGCGGAAGGACATGTAGCTCATGATGGCACATCTAGAGAAGTAAAGATACCTAAGAGGTTCTCTAGCTATGCAGCCCTCATGACAAAACTCATTGATGAATAACCTTCCACATATTAAGAAGCATCTAGCCAACAAGTGTGGAAGGAAGCAATAAATGAGCAATACCAATCAATCATGAAGAATGATGTCTGGGGGATTGTGCCAAGGCTTGAGGGGAAGTTAGTAGTGACTTCCAAGTGGATCTATAAGATAAAGCATGCTGCAAATGGTAGTATTGACAAATACAAGGCACGGTTCATGGCTAGAGGATTCTCACAAAAAGAGGGAGAAGACTATGATGAGATTTTTGCTTTAGTTTCCAGGTACACCTCTTTTAGATCCATCATGTCATTTGCTGCTTCCATGAGATGGGAACTACACTAGATGGATGTAAACACTGCTTTCCTCAATGGAGTAATTGAGGAAGAGGTGTACATAAAGCAACCTCAAGGATTTGAGGTATATGGAAATGAGTCTCACATTTGCAGGTTGGAAAAGGCCTTTCATGGACTCAAACAAGCTCCAAGAGCTCTGTATGCTCGTATTGAAAGCTATTTAATGAGACTAGGATTTACCAAAAGCAAAGCCAATCCAAACCTTTACTTCAAGGTTGTGAAGAATGCACCTGTGATCTTATTATTATATGTTGACGATTTGTTTCTGATAGGTGCCAAGCCTCTCATCATTTAGTGCAAGAAGCAATTGGCCTCTGAGTTTGACATGAAGGATCTCAGGTTGATGCACTATTACTTGCGATTAGAAGTATGGCAGAAACCTGGTGAAGTCTTCCTTAGTCAAGGAAAGTATGTGATAGAGATCCTTTAGAGATTCGGTATGATGGATTGCAAATCCATGGCGACTCTTATGGTGACTAACCTGAAGAAGTTAAGAGGCTTCGACTCCAGATTGGTAGATCCATCTATGTACTGACAACTGATTGGTATGTTGATGTATTTGGTTAAAACTAGGTCAGACATTTGCTTTGCTATAAACCATAGTTTTAAAACTAGGTCGATCTGACTCGGAATCAACCTGGTTGACCGAGCCATACCCCTGACTGAATCGACTAGGTCAATTGTCTGGTTCGACAGTCAATTCATTATCAAACCTACCAAGTTGGTCAATGATTCAGCCAGTTCGGTAATGGATTAGCCGGACTGATCGAGCTCGACTTAAACTGGTCAATCTCGATGGTGGGAAAAAAGGTGGGCTGGGTGGACTTGAAATCATTTTTTTTTTGTTTAAACTATTTCCTAGCCCCTCTATCCTTTTCCCACACCTATAAAGGTGACCCAACCTCGTCATATTTCCTCACAACTATCTCATTGCATTTATGTGATCATTTGTGAGGAGTCTGTGAGCAGTTGGAGTTGGTTTTTGGAGCAACATTGAGGAGGTGCTTGGGCGATTTTTGGATCCACATTGAGTTGGTTTTTGGAGCAGCATTGGTTATGTGTTTTTGTTCTGATCTATATATATTACATGTATTGGACAATGCACTCGGTGCCATTTTGATATAATAGATATATTCATGAGCATGCTTTGATAAAGTGTTGTCTTCTCTCTATTATTCTAATGCTTTGAGTTTCGAAACATGAATTAAAATCTTTAAAAATATGATTTTTCATTAAAATTAAATATTTGATGTACTTTTTACAAAGATTGAGTCATTGGAATCAACTAGTTCATGTCAATACCGAGTCAGAGTTGAACCTTGGTCGGTTCCAAGTCTGAGTCCGAGTTTTAAAACATTGCTGTAAACACCTTGAGCTAGCTCTAGGTAGAATCGAAACATGAGCATTGGATTGCAACAAAGCATATCTTGAGATATTTGCGTGGTACAGTGAACTATGGCTTGAGGTATGTTGCAAACAAAGATGTACAACTTTAGCGATATACAGATGCTGATTGGACAGGAAGTGCTAAAGACACGAAAAGCACCTCTGGAGTATGCTTCAGTTTGGGATCCGCTTTGATACCATGGATGAGCAGGAAGCAGAGGTTGATTGCACTCAGCACTGCTGAAGCAGAATACATTGCAGTCAATGAGGCTTGTACAGAGGCAATATGGCTCAAGAAGTTGTTTGTAGGATTGTTTGGCTAAGAGTTGGAACTAATGGTGATACATTGTGATAATCAAAGTTGTGTGAAGCTTTCAGAGAACCCTGTGTTCCATGACAAGTTGAAACATATTGAGATCAAGTACCACTACATTCATGACATGGTGCAAAGGGGACCAATAAGGCTTGAGTATATCTCCACCAATGAACAGACAACTGATGTTTTGACAAATCCATTGCCAAGGGACAAGTTCGTGTACTTCAGAGACAAGCTGAGACTCGTGGAGATCACCCCTCATTGAGAGGGAGCGCTAATTTCTTTGCAGCACGAATGGACATTCTCTCGAAAAGGATAATGGGTCCAAGAGACCTAGAGGGCTCAACAAACAATGCTGAGTGAGTGTCTCTTGGAGGAGGACTGTGATCACACACCAGAAATGGTGGAGTGAGGTCTTGGACCCTGATCACACATCAGGGATGGTGGAGTGAGGTCCTTCAACATCTGCACCTTGATCACACATCGAAAGGGTGGGGTGAGGTCCTAGAACCTGATCTCACATTGGGTAGGGTGGAGTGAGGTCCGGTTCAACATCTAGGTCCGGTCACCAACCAGGTAAGGGTTGAGTGAGGTCTTGGCCCAGAGTGCTCACAAGGAAGGGTGAGTGAGTGCTTGCTAGTTGAGGGTGTCAACATTTTGGGCTAGGTGGTGGCCACGGGATTTGAGGACCGATCACTCTGGAGGAGTGTGTCTTGATATGCTGACATTACCATGGGTCTGGTATTGCCATGGATATGGCCACTAGCGGATGCTGATGATAGATGATGATGTTGGTAATAATGGATAACCTTTTCTTTAGATAATTTTTTTCAATTTTGAGAACATCTATGATAGCGATTGTTAATACCTCCCTAGTTAAGATGGAGTGTTGAATTTGTAACTATGGTCGGTCTAGATAATGTACTTGTGGTCAGTTGATGTAATTATATTTATCGTTGTAAAGCATATTTATAAATGCTTGAGCCAAAGGAAAATTTATTTTGAGTCAAAGTCCCATTGCAACTTTTAAAAGATGTAAATTTGATTATTTTAAAATAATCTTTTTGGCTCCTAAAGTGACAAGTAGACTAACCTCCGCATCATGTCAGCCCTGGCCAAGAGAAACGTCCATTCACCCTAGACAAATTACTATATAAAGGAAGCTCGAGCTCCTCATTTAGGCAATTCACATTCTCTCTCACAACACAGTGTTTGGGCAAATAAGCAAAGGACAAAGAAGGATGAAAAGAAGGCCGAGTTTTTCACTCCTCTCTCTCTAGCATCTCACACGTGTGGAGTAGACTCTCTTTGTGGTTTGCATCTTTTTTGGGGTAACTGTTGCAGGAGGGACAAAGTTGTTGGGTTAGTGGGGCAACTGCTATAGGGCCTAAATACTGGGGCAACTGGTATTGAAGGAGGGCCAAAATTCTAGAAGTGCAGGATCAAGAGCAAAGTGCAAGATCAGATTTGGGTGAATGACTTGGAGGAGAAGATTAGGTTTGACCATAGGTCTAGTTGTGTCTCTCATTGAACAAGAATAATTTCTCTATTGAAAAGGTTGCTAGATTTTTCCCTGTAGTGGGTTTTCCTAGGGTAAATCTTGTCTCTCTTTTGTGCATTGTGATTCTATTATTCTACTATTCTTTGTTGTTGAATTTCTGAAGTATAATTGCTGAATGATATATTGGAACAAGTTAAAAGAAGACCTACATCAAAAGTAATTATCAGAATTTTAGAAATATTGTGCTAACCCTAATTGCACTAGAAAAAAATAGCTTCTCCCCATAGGAATTTGGGATGATCTTGATCATGTATTACAACTCTTACACATTCTTCAATGAATCGATTCTTTCTTTTTGCTACACCAGTCCGTTGGGGATTATAGGGAACTATTGACCCTGCCGCCTACACCTACCTACAAGTCAGTGAGAAAAGCCTTCAACCCCACAAGGTGTGGTTGGTGGTAGGGAACTCAGAGAAGGGACCGTCACACTAAATCCCTTCTCTCTCTATTTAAGATATCTCCTAGGTTAGTTAAGGGGGGTGGTTCCTAATGAAAAGTTAAGTTAAAAACTGATGTGAGTTTCTAGGAGACTTGTTAGAGTTAAATAGATTATTTTTTTAAGATTTATAAGCAAAAATTGATATGATCAATAACCATCATAAAGATAAGCATGAAATACATAAACAACCAGTGCCTTCCAAGTATTTTCTCTTTAAGAAATGAAATTGTATTTTGCTTAAAACAAAAGGAGAATGCTTCAAAAATTGAAAGCAAAACAATCCTGAAATGGAGACAAAGATGACATGAAAGAGTCAAAATGATAATTTACAATTAGTGTACAAGAACTAGATCAAGACATGCAAGTAGAACTCCATACTTGTCTAGTTAAACAGTGCTCTAGGTAGCAAATAAAATCCTTGAAAGCACAATATATTAATCAAGAAAAGTATTTAATTTAAATTTATTTGATCTTAGTAGGCTAGAGGAAAGAAAACTCTCTCTTTCAAAATCGTTTGATGAGATTCTTGAGGCAAATCGATTGGGTCCTTCTGTTCTTGATGTTGGGAGTTAGTTTGTCTATTGGAGAGCTACCCCACGCCCAAGTAAATCCTTCAACCAAATCTAAATATCTCTACAGACTTGGGAAAAGATGTTAGCAATCATAAGGGATTAGATTATACAATGGAGGAGAAGGCTAGAGATTTCACCAAAAATCTTCTAGTGCTCCTCTTCCTAGAGTATTTCTCTAACCCAAAAACCATACAAGATAGCTTGCATATGTTAATCCAAACAAGTGGCAAAATGATAACTAGCATAATCCAACATACATGTAGAATGTAAAGCACAACAATTGAAATAACATCACATCAAGAAATGGAAGGAGAACACCGACACAATAGTACCCCAAAGGCTCTTTTATTATATGAAAATGAATACAAAATCTAGTAGTCTCTGTAAGCCCCAATAGCTCCTTGTAAAAAAAAATGAGAGCTCCAGACTCATTAAAAATAGAACTATGGGAGCCAATCCCAATGAAAGATGAAATGACAAGTGTAGAAATGGAGATAATCCCAATGATAAACTGAGTTTCCGAGTGGCGACATGACTGAGATCCCAATGAAGATGAGAAATGGCAAGTGGCATGTTGATGATGATCCAAAGGAAATTCGAATTTTCTTAGTGGTTATGATATTTGACCAAGTGTCCAATGAATCTCTGAGTGTAGTAGTGAAAATCTCCTCTTTGGCTGGGAATAGATCCCTGTGGAGCAACTGTGTAACAAGTGTGAAGAAACTAAAGTAAATTGAAGACAAATCATCCACCAACTAAATGGTTAGGACATGATAAATTTTTCAAATAATGAATAATGTCTTTATACCATTCAAATTGACTCAACCTTTGAAGTTCTGATGATGTTAATTCCAAATCATTTTGACAAATCATTCCTATCACTTTCTCATATCCTTCAGGCAAGATTTTGGCCAATCCCTGGCCTTTCACAAACTTGGTAGGTCTAATATCCAAATCATGCTCTTGAATCTTCGAGACCCACCTAGCTCGAATTCCTAAGCAATTTGCTTGGACTAAAATATCCTTTACAGCAGAGTGGGGAACAAATGCAATTATCCTAGAATATCCCACATAAACTCTGAACTGTTTAAGAGACTTGACTAAAGCATAAGCTTGTTTCTCCATGGTGCTATACTTCAACTCAGAACCCTTGAAGTACTTACTCATAAAAGCAATAGGTTTCTCATGCCCTTCATTATTCTTTTGAAGCAACACCCCATCAATAGTATCTTCAGATGCAAAAGAGAAAATAAAAAATTCCTTTGAATAATTAGGGCTTACTATAACAGGTGCTTTGACAATAGAATTATTTATTTCCTTAAAACGTTTTCTATCCTCATTTCCCCAAACAAACTTAACATCTTTCTTTAAGAGGGTTTGGATGGGTTTGGCAATCTCAACATAATTTGGAATGAACCTTCTAAGAAAATTAATCTTTCCTAAGAAGGATTGAAGGGTTTTAATATTATGAGGTAAAGGAATTTTTTGAATAGCCTCAACTCTTTCAGGGCCAATCTTGATCCCATCCTTTGAAATGATGTGACCAAGCAACTTCCCTTCAGCCATTCCAAAAATAGATTTAACAGGATTTAAGGATATTCCATACTCTCTACACCTATCAAAAATTTGCCTTAGGTGGCCTATATGGGAAACTCTATTTTTAGAAAAAACAGTGAAATCATCTTGATAGATCTTAATAAATTTCCCAATTAGACCCTTAAAGGCATAGTCCATAGCCCTTTGAAAAATTGCTTCAACATTTGTTAATCCAAAAGGCATCCTCAAATATTCAAAAGTACCCCATGGTGTGGTGAATGTTGTCTTATGTGTATCCTCGTTCACCAAGACTTGGTTGTATCCTCAAAATACATCTAACAAAGACATCATTCCAGATCTTGTTATCCTTCGCAATAATGTTTCCATATTAGGTAAAGGGTAATTATCTTTTTTACAAGCTAAATTAAGATTTTAAAATCTACACATAACTTGATTGATCCATTCTTTTTCCTTACAATAAGCAAGTTTGAACACCATATGGAATGCCTAGTGTGAGCAATAATACTAGCTTGAAGCATATTTTGCAATTCCTTTTGCACAAAGGGGGCTAACTTAGGATTGATTTGCCTAAGTTTTTGCCTAAAGAGTTTGGCATTTTCATCCTTAAGACGGATAGTATGTTCCATGACATCTTCCCTATAACCTTTCAACTCATCATATGAAAAAGCCAAAATATCTCTATATTCATGAAGTAAATTTATCAACTTCTTCCTTTCTTGCTCGTTGGTAGCCTTTCCTATTTTAATAATCTTTGGGTCATGAGGGGTACCAATATTCACTTCAATGAATTCCCCTGGATCAATTTTCTTAGCATCTTCTCTTTGATGCATCATGTCTGTCAAACACTTGCTCCAAGGCTACACGTTCCCTAGTAGTGGGATTTGTCAACCCATTACACTTCTCATAATCACATCCTTCCTCTTTGTAGCCAGCCTTAAATTCAGAAAAGTCCTCCATGTTATTTAAAAAATGAACCACTTGGCTTTCATCATTAAAGATTTGCCAATGCTCAAGATTGTCAGGAACTGATGGCCTAAAGATAATCTCCATCTTAATTTTATCATCCATCAAGTTCTCTCCAAGCTGTAATGTAGATGCAACACCAGCCAGCTCATTAGCTTGTTTATTTCCTTCCCTAAGAATTGTTTGAAGGTCTAATGCATCAAAATATTCCATATTATTCCAAACAACATTTCGATACTTCTTTACTCTATCATTCTTGCATGCAAATTGATTCTTAGTTTGAAGAATGACTAGATTAGAATCCCCCTTGATACTAAGCAACTTTATCCTCAAGTCTTTTGCCAACTCAAGACCTAACAATAGAGCCTCATACTCTGCGACAATGTTGGTTGCATCGAATTCCAATCTATAGGCAAACTTGAATATGTGACCAAGAGGGGAGGTAAGGACATTTCCAACACCCTTACCATACCTAGAATGAGCACCATCAAATTCATGTTTCAAACTCCATCTTTCTTACAATCCACCTCCTTCTCCAAAGGAGGAAAAAAATTAGCTAGGATAGCATAGTTTCCCAAGTTATCAGATTCATACACCATTTCATTATGAGGCTCCTTGGGATTTTCTATATGAAACTTTCTCTCCAATTCCCTATCCAATCTAACCATGATGCCATCACTATTATGGATGGTAGCATAACTTAAATCCATTTGCAAACTACCCCAAATATCAGCTCCCCACTTTCTAGACAATAACATCCCCCAAGCATCAGGGACATCAATCACCACAATAACCATGGTGATCATAATGTCAGGATGTACAACTAAGAGGACTTGAAGATCTTTTATCAAACCACACACTTCAATGATCTTTGAATCCATTGCACAAATGTTGTGGTAGGGTCTAGAAATCCTCAAATTTAACTGATTCATGACTTTCTTAGTCATGACACAAGATGATGCCCCAGAGTCAAACATACAATTGTGTAAAAGTATTCCATTGACCAACATAGTGATGAAAAAAGGTTGGTGGTCTTTGTTATCTCGACACATATCACTACTTTGTAGAGTGATAGGGGCATCCTCATATCTATCCTTAGAAAAATTAGACATTTCTTTTCCATTGGGAGTGTTGACTACTGGAGTAGCACCTGATGATTATGTGAAGACTCCATGCCCAAGGATGATCCAGAGGACACTTGTACCATCAGATGTCATCAGTCAACAGAGTTTTTTAACTCTACTTCTATCTTCTCATCATCTTTTTTCTTTGTACCCAGATTCCACACCCTGCGGGGAATTGTAATAAGTGATGCTAGTATGATGATTTTCTTGAATTTGTAACAGGCCTAGGATGTGGGACTTGATCAGCAAACGAGTACACCTTGGAGTGTTTTTTTTATCTGGTTAATTATCCCTTCTTTTTCAGAGGCGGATAATTCTCTGAATTTTTTCACTCATTTTTACCCCAAAGCCGAGGTGACAGTTTGAAGATTGAGCCCCTGACACATCTTAGTGTCTAGGGTCGATGTATATTACCATACTAGATCACACAAAAAGTTTTGTGGAATTTGGCTAGGTCTAAGTAGGATTTTTTAATAGTTAAAAATTTCCCGCAAAACGGGATTTTTTAATTATTTTTTATGTAAAGGCATAAATAAGTGGCCTTAGAAGATGTCTGGGGCGTATGACCAGTCGAAATTTATCCTCAGAGGCCCAACATTCTCCTAGAGCCCACTTTGGGGGTCAAAAAATGACTCAGAGTCCCTCAAAAGCCGATTTTTCAAGTGACAGTGGCAAAAATAAAATAAAATAAAAATAAATTCAATAATTGGAAAAATTTATAATTTTTTCCAAAAGTCAAATTAAGTTACAAATTGCATGGAAAGTAAGTGGCAGTTTAGATGATGATTGGGCAACATGTGGGACCCACCAATCCAAGTGGCAAGTGAGTTCACTCAGCAATGTTACGTGGGCAGCAGTCAATGTGGGCCCAGTGAAAAATAATACGTATGACTCAGCCTCAACAAGAAGCAACGTGGGCCCACTCAAGGTTAAGAAAGTTCAACGCATAACTCAGCCGCAATAAAATCCACGCTGGCCAAGTCAAAAGAATTTGAAACAGTCCGTTGGCAGCTCATACAAAGCAGTCAATGCAGCATACACACAGGTCATGACACACAAAATTATGGGCAATTAATTCAGCAATTAAAACAGCAAGTTGAACAGCAGTTAACACATGTTCGTCTACAGCAATCAACGTTGGCAGCTTAGCAAGTTAATCAGCAGTTCAAAGGCAGCCACATGTTTATCCTACAAGAGTTATCTTCACACATGGACAGTCATATCAGCCAATTGTCATTTCATTTTTTCATTGGGATCTTCACCATTGTGCCACTTGTCATTGGAATTTTCCTTGGGATCATCTCCCATTTTCCTATTTATATGAGCCTTGGGCTCTTATTATAAAAAGGATAGAACGAGCTATTGGGCTGGCGGAGACTCTGCCAGATTTTGTACTCAGCTTTCACATAAATAAATAAAAGTCTTTGGGGTTACTAGCTTCTCTTGTGGTGCATGCTTTGGTACATGAGGTATACCTGTGTCGTTTGATATTCATTTGATTTTCATTTGCTATCTAGTTGTTTTTCTTTGTGCATTTGCCTGAAGGCACTATTGTCTAGGGAGGAGAGATTTGCAGC
>APFE031124009.1:58436-82398 GCA_000404065.3 Pinus taeda | reverse complement strand
AAAGCTATTCTTGTTTCCTTCCATATTCTTGTGTACTTGTTTATATATGCTTGTATATGGTTAATGCACATCTGATCCTGCATTATTTATGAACTTAGATCCTTGTTTCTTGCATAGTAGTAAGTTGTTGTGATTCTACAGGTCCTTTTGAAGTTGAGCAGACAAAGAGAAAGTGGAAAAACTCTATCAAGAAGGAGAGGAAATCGAGCGCAAGACTCAGGTTGGTCCTCTTGGTTCTCCTCTCATCTATTTTCATAAAAGGAATCAACAATAGACTTTGATTGTTTGTTTCTAAGATAGCCACCCATCTTAGTGGGAATAGCAGCATCTGTGTGGACACTATTCCCGTATAACAAGGAAGCAATAGATTCAGAGGATGGAAAACTCTAGAAAGAGGCCATGGTTGATGAAATGGCATCTTTGCATAGAAATGAGGCTTGGGATCTGGTAGAGTTGCCAGCTTGAAGGAAACCCATTTACAACAATTGGGTGTTCAAAAAGAAGACAAATGTAGAAGGAAAAGTGGAGAAATACAAAGCGCGGTTGGTAGCAAAAGGTTATTCCCATGTGTTGGGAATTTATTTTGGTGATATTTTTTCTCCTGTTGCTGAGGTAACTTCTATTAGATTACTTTTATCTTTTGTTGCTACTTTTTGTTTTGACGTAGAACAGATGGATGTGAAGACAAAATTTATTCACGAGGATATGAAAGAGGAAATCTACATGAAGCAACATGAAGGCTTTGTGATGAAGGGTAAGAAAGAATTGGTATGCAAGTTAAAGAAGTCCCTATATGGGTTAAAACAGTCACCAAGGATGTGGTATCAGAAATTTGATACATTTATATGGGGACTTGGCTTCACCAGAAGCAAAGCAGGTCATTGTGTGTATTTAAATTATTGGTGACCATGTTATTTATTTGGTCTTGTATGTGGATGATATGTTGCTAGTTGGAAATGACAAAGAAATTATCCAGTATTTGAAGACCCAATTGTCCTCCAAATTCAACATGAAAGATATTGGTGTTGTAAACTACATTTTGGCCATGGAAATTAAAAGAGAGTGGGAAAAGAGGAAGCTCTGGTTAAACCAGATGAAGTATGTCGAGAAAATTCTGCAGAGGTTTAATATGCAGAATAGTAAACCAGTGAAGGTTCCTATTCTTGTAGGTGTAAAGTTATCTGCTAAACAATGTCCCAAGACACAAGAAGAGGAAGAGGATACATCTCGTGTTCCATATGCAAGTGCAGTCAGTAGCCTGATGTATGTAATGGTCTGTACTAGACCAGACATTGCACATGCAGTGGGAGTATTGAGCATGTTTATGTCAGAACCAGGAAAGGAGCATTGGATAGTAGTGAAGCAGGTTTTCAGGTATTTCCATGGCACTAGTGATAATGGTTTGTGCTACCAAGGAAGATCAAGATTGGATAAAATGTTGGATATTCGTGGCTTTGTTGATACACACTGGGCTAAAGATCTGGATCAGAGAAGATCTACAAGTGGCTATGTGTTTAACCTATTTGGCGGTGCAGTCAATTGGATGAGTAAGAAATAATCTGTAGTGGCACTATCAACTACAGAGGCAGAATACATGGTAGCCACTCATGCATGCAAGGAAGCAGTTTGGTTGCAGAGATTATGTTCAAGTATGGGGTTAGTACAGGGAGCTATAAGGATAGACTGTGATAGCCAAAGTACAATTTTCTTGGCAAAGAACCCCGCATATCATTAAAAAACAAAGCAGATTGATGTTCATTATCACTTTGTGAGGGATATGATAGAAGACAAAAAGGTGTTGCTAGTAAAGGTGGACACTTTGAAGAATATTACAGATGCATTGACAAAATATGTGAGCTCTGAGAAGTTCTCTTGGTGTAGAGAGACAATGGGCATTTTAGGGCTGGAAAAATGACTAAACTCTCTTTTGGCCCCCTGTGGAAAGAAAACAAGAAGTGGGAGAATGTTGGGTTGTGTTATATTCTTTCCACGTAGTTAACAAGGGTTTTGAAGGGCCCCTGTAACCCCACTTTATGGGGTCTGGGGCAGCGCCTTGGAAAGTTTTGGTTTTGGACCCTATGTTAGGTTGGGTGGACCCACTTATGGTTTTGTGCATGATTTTTGCACATGTGTTTTGGACGCGATGGTTTTCAGTCCATGGTATTGGACACGATGGTTTTTGGTCCATGGTATTGGATGCTTCAGCATGTAAAATATGTACTGTAACACTGAAAGGAATATAATGAAAAATCAAGATGGTAGTCTCGGTTTTGTGATCCAGGGGAAAATCTTTGTGTATATGTGTTTTATGTGTTATGATCTCACATTGTTTATTTTTTGTGTTTTAGAATTCGTATGCAGGTAATTTATGTACGAGGTTAAAACCTACATTGACATGGAACCGCATCCAAATGAGGCAGTCTAGATTAGAGCGTATAAGCCAAGAAAAGGAAGAGGAGATACCAAATCAGTGCAAGAGAACAAGAAGATTACTGAGAGCTAACAATATGGTGAATCCCTCAGGATCCTTTGATCTTGAGGGATTGCTACCTTAACAATTCTTTGTATCATTGATATCTCCACTCAGCTACTATAGGAAGGGACAACATTTCTAGCCCAAAGGACGGACTATTGTTGTTTTTATGAAATTCACTATTGTAAATGAAACTTTGATCATCAACTCTCTTTAAAAGAGTGATTGCTATAACTCTATTTTGATGCTTAATATACAAACTCTGGTTGCTAGTCCGTCTTTGATTCTGGAGTAATCTTAAGTAGTTCGTCCGTGGAGGCTAAGGACCCGACCCTGGTGGATCACTTGCTCCTGTATCATTATTTTCCGATTCGTGTGTGGTTTGATTTCTCTTATTTGCTTTGTTTAGTAATCTGTTGTTATTTATTATTTAATGCATTGGCTTTGTTATATTTCCTTCCTATTTGAATAGTAATGTTATTCTCTACAACAAGAATGTTATGCTATTCATTCTAAACTTATATTGCATTGTCATTCCTTTAACGAATCGATATTATCATATAACATTGTTGTTCCTTCCATATTGCCATTGTCGTTCAATTACAGAGTAACAATGTTGTGTACTTATAAATCGTTATTATTGTCTATTTATCTATGGTTTACTTCCAAACATGATTACTGTTCATTTGGGATTGCCATTCCACCATGATCACAATTGTTATTTCTTCATAACTGTGATTAATAATTGTTGTACCGAAACTTAGATTACTGTTTCTTTCAATATAGAAGTGCTATGTGTAATATTTGATTTGGTTTGTTGTGCATTTACATTTGATTTAGGTTGTTGTTCAATATTAAAATACTTCACTTTAGTTTTCTATTCTATTTCCATTTACTGTTTAAATCGTCTCTGAGATAAATATTGTTACTAAATTCTTGTAGATTACACTTATTGCCTCATTCATTTCTGTAGATTAAACATTTGTTGTTCAATCTTGTTAAATAGATTAGTTGTTGTTCCTTTTTCTATTATTTGAATTATCATTGCTTTCGTGTGAACAAAATGATCTGAAACTGTAGTGAACATTAAAGCAATAGGCCTGTCATACCCCAAAGAATTCTTTGTGTTTAATGAGAGTGGATCTCCTCAGTAGTCAGAGGTGGGGCTTATAGATAGCTTGAAGGCTAAGCCCCTTCAATCATAGTAATAGGGCCATTATAGAGGTAATTTTAGGGGTAAGCTCCGCCACCAAGTTTCGGGCCCCTAGATGCTACCAAAGTAAAAGATCATCAACAAGGGCATTCTAGTGCATTGTATATTCTGATCGGGATCAAATAATTACGCAATAGATCAATCTAGGATCACATACCTCAATCTAAAATAACTCGACTTTGTCTAGATTTTGGTCCTTCGTCCCTTCAGTCCTCTGTCCCTTCGGTCCTTTGTCCCTCCCTCAGGTCCTTCAGCCCTTTGGTCCTCCTCCTTCCTCAAGTTGTTCGGCCCTTCAATCCTCTTCCTTCCTCAGGTCCTTCGACCCCTTAGATGGTTTATGCATGTGTCCAGTTCCTAGGTTGATGATTTTTTCTTTGATTGCTTTTCAATTACATCAGTTTACAAAGGGAAAAGTTATTATTTCTGAACCCTTGACTAATTAAGTATTGCAGTTTCTTCATTGAATGATTTAGTTACAAGCATTTCCAGTTTTTTCCATTTCATTTAGAAGTTTGTTTTCAGCATTAGTTACTTTTGCAAAAGCACTATACTACTAGCATTACTCTAACAAATGACCGCCTCAAACTGAGTACACTCTTTGAGATAATAAATCATACTTGGATTGATAATTAATGTAGGGTAAATAGAGGTGAAAAAGACCCTTTTTACTGCTCAACAATTGTGATAATCAGCAATTGGAGCATTTGGGGATCGGTAATCGACATGGTCAAAGGAAGGAACCCCCGGGGCCATTGCACTTGCGATATGCCGATAGCAATATGTTGATATCGGTGATCGGTGATCGGGTGATCAGTGATCCCCGATACAAAGGGTCGTTGGGTGCGTGACTTGTGATAAGTTAACAAGGGCTAGACTCAATGGGGATTATAAGGCTGATTGCATAAAATTTGAAATCTATGTTTCTCAGATTTTCTGTGTATTATCCGTGTATTGGGTTTTTAAGCCCTACACCATGTGATAGTGATATTGTGACCAAAGGTGGACCCAAAAGGTTTATAGATGTGGCTTTGGGTTATTTGAGTCCTGTGGTAAGCGGGATTTCAGGCAGGCCTCAGGCGGTAAGTGGTATTAGATAGGCTCCACCAACTCCCATACACTAGCCGACACATGGCATGGTGTAGGAGAGAGAAAACATCTTTTCGCGTGGGTGATCTCCGCACACATAAGCCACCCGAAATGGCTGCCAGTCGTTGGATCGGAGATCACACAGATCAATGGTGGGCTTGTGACAGCCATAAAAGGGCAGACCCAATAGGGATTACGAGTGTGATTTCATAGAATTTGAAGTCCAGATTTCATGCCCGATAGTGTATTTCTTGTAAAACTCTATGTATTGGAATTTTGTTCCATTTTCGAGTTTTTCCTGAAGAAAGGCCCCGATTCCTTTGTAACTGCCCCTAATCATTGTGCCACATTGCAAGTGGGTATTTTATAGACATTGATGTGTTTGTGACGCAGAGGGAGCCACAAAGCCACAGAGCCAGATGGCCAGTCAAGGAGAAGGAGAAGCCGCATAGCTATAGAGGAATGATTACATGTAGAGAAATGGTTGAGGAAGCCGCAGCACCGGAAGGATGCCTCAATAAAGCGAGAGAGCTCAATTGACAGGGTAGCGAGAAAAATAGGCAGCTGAGGGAATTTTCTGGGTCGCTTGTAAGTTGAGCAAAAAACCAGAGAGAGCTGAAAGTTGCTGAGACAACCACTTGGAGGTCAAGCGAGTTGTTGATAACTCAAGAGAAAAGGCCGAGAGCCAGAGCCATGAGCTAGAGTCAAGATCTAGAGCCAGGGCCGAGAGCTAGAGCAAGAGCCAGAGCCACGATCTAGAGCCAAGAGCCAGATCCAGAGCCAAAGCCAAAGCCAAAAACCATGAGAGCTTCAAAGCCGGGGCTAAGATGGTGTTCTAAACCCATTGTGGTCTATGTAAACCAGTAGAGTTGAGTGTGGAGCTTGTAAAAGGACTTATACCATAATCCTAGAGAGCCTAGTCGAGTTGACTAGAGCTCACGGAGACGTAGCCCAAGAGTTTTGGGTGAACTCCATATTACATTGTTGTTCTATGTGCTTATTTTATTGCTGCATTATTTACTATTATATGTATTTACATATCAGCATAAGCAACAGAACTTAAGGCATTTGGTCAGTTAAACATAAACAAAAGCATACACCTATTTTCAAGCACATTATCAATTCCGCAATTGGTTAATCTCTAGATCTCAGGAACATATAAGCTTTCGAAGTGGGAGAGTTTCTTGTAAGTTAGACAAGAAGCCTTTAGTACCCCATTTTTAGATCATTGGCATGGAGGATTTCCTAGATTGACAATGGATTACCTCGCCTTGCCATTTCATGGATATCCATGGTGATTGTGGGTTTATTTTCATTGTGGTGTTTTTGGTTGGTTCTCATGTTTCCTTAGCTTGGGTTGAGTTACTTTCCTATACCCTAGGTTGGACAAATGCTATGGAGCCTTGGAAAAGCTTGGGTTGAGTTACTAGTCCTAGAGACTTCGTCAGATGAATGCTATGGAGCTCTTGGTGGGTTGAGTTACTAGTCATGGAGCCTTGGTTGGAAAAACACTCTAGAACCTGGTAAAATTTGTGGGTTGAGTTACTAGTCCTGGAGCCGTAGTCGGATAAATGCTCTAGAGCCCTAGAAGGCTTGGATAAAGACCAGTTTGTTGATGCTTTTGTGATGTTCGGCCATGAGGTGGAGTCATTGTTTGAGGGGTTGAGTTGGATGGCCTCGAGAAGCAGTAGATGGTTTTTTTATTGATTTGTCCTATGAGATCCCACATTCATGCTTGGAATATGGCATGAGGGTGAATGGTTGAAGAGAGATTTGGCTCATCCATTCCACGTTCGGTTGGAACGTGGAAGTCCCATCCCAAGTTTGGATTTTGCTTCATCAATGAAAGGGTATTTATCCTTGTATTTCTATGAGTATTTTGATGGATTATATGTGGTCTATATGGTTGTACTTTCATGAGTATTTATGTTGCTATTATGTTGGTTATGTATGTATTTTATGACAGTAGCCATGTGTGTCTCTCATCATGTTTTTACTTGCAATTGAATTATCAATGTATCTATGACCTAATGGATGGAATGGAAGTTGATGTGTTAGGGTATCAATTGTTCTTAGTGATTCTCAATTAAATATGAGACCACTATGCTCATAATTGTTAATTACAACTATAGATTACACATTTGCAATATGTTTGAGAAAATGATTATCATGGCTAATAGGGGACCAGTCAAGGTCTTGAACAATTATTTGCTTTAGTACTATCATTTCCATGTTGTTTTACTCATCGAAAGAGATGGTTCAATTCTAGGCAGTGACCTAGGCTCTGGGCCTAAAAAAGTGGCTCAAACCCTAGAGTCGTTGGCATAGCACTGACAGTTTTGGTCTCTGGTCACTGGTAGGAAAGCCTGTGAGAGAGACTTTGGGTTGTTGGTCACACTCATTCCTATAGCATAGGAGTGGTTGAGCCTTAAATTGTCCAAAAGCTCAGCGGGACTCCAAGGCAATCTATCTCAAGTATTGGATTGGTTCCTCAGGGTTGTGTAGCTAATGATTAATCTTCGTATCGTGTGTTTTCGTTAGTTCCACTTCCTTAACATGATTTACGAGGTCAAATCATATCATAGTGGCCTCTCATCACATGTTTACCCCGAATAGCTGGTTTCTTGGGTAGATGTTGGAGGAGGGTATTACAGAGTAGTATCAGAGCATGGTTCACCCCTCAAACTGGATGGGCTATGTGTTGGTCATGCATACATATCAGTTTCATGTGTGTTCCTCACCATTGCATTCCATGTGCTTGTTGCATTTGCATGATGTTGTTCATGGTTATAGTGATGTCATCATGTGAAATTTGAGGCTTTATTGTGGAATGCATCCTTGTGAGTGTATGATGGTTACATGTCGATTTATGTCACCTACATGTATTATTGTAGTATGCTTGGTTACATTCTTGTGTGCTTGGTTACATTCTTGTATGCGTGGTTGCATGTATCATTCTTGGAAGTTTCATTTCAAGTATCATTCTTTCATGCTTTATCATATGTGTTTATGCATATGTGTAGATGGTTATCCATTGTTATGCACATTCATGTTTTCATGTGGTCAAGTGTACAATGATGTAGTGGTGGTTGTCATGCACGAGCCTACTTGTAGTGTGTTATTGTTGAGGTCATGCATTGATGACTGGACCCTAGCTATAATTATGGTTGCATGGTCATATAATTATGTTTCATGTTTCTATATGTTTTCATGATTATTTTATATATGTATCATGCTGATTTGTTGATCTTGAAAACAAGGTATCCTCTTCAAGCTATGCTAAGGTACGTTGGTTTATTTTGATTTGGTTTAGCTGACATGATATACTTTGCAGGAAGAAATATCAAATGGCTAGCTAGATGGTTGACTACAAAGACTCTCCCTATGAATCAAAAGAGTAGTATGGTGTTGGTTGTTGAGAAATGGCAACAAGAAATTCTAGTTTAAGTTGTCCTTGAATTAAACTGAGAATAAAAGTCAAATTCTATTTTCATAGCAACTTGTAAATAGTTAATTAAGTTTAATTAACTTAATTAGCTTAGGAATTTTGAGTTGGAAGTATTTCTGAAGTCATGTATATGTTCTCCCTATGTTTTAGGGGTTTGTCAGACTAGGAGGTAACTCCTCAAATGTAATCATATTATTTATTTAGTTTGTTTATTATTATATACAAGAGGGAGTGACTCTTTAGTTCATGTCGCGATGACTCTCCGTTTCCTCTATTATTTATTTACACTAATTATAGTTGTTCACCCAATCACTATGACTAGCTGTCAACATTCCCCCCCTTAATCTAAAAGGGATGTTGGTGAGTCCAATCATCATTCTGAATCTTTCAAGCTTTTCTCTTCCAAGCACTTTCATGAAGATGTCTGGAATCTGCTCATTAGTGGAACAATGGCGAAGATGGATTGTCTTGGCCTCAACATGATGTCGAATTAGATGATATTTTGTATTGATGTGCTTCATTCAATCATGGAACTTTGGGTTCTTGGCCAACTTTGTTGCTGAGGTATTGTCAATCATGAGTGGAGTCAACTGTACTTGTTTTACCTGCAAATCTTCAAGAATTTTCTTGAGCCACACAATTTCTTTTTTTGCCTCAGTTGATGCCACATATTCTGCCTTTGTTGTGGAATCTGCTGGAATTGATTGTTTGTGTGTTCTCCAGGAGACAAGTCTTGATCCAAGACTCATAGCATAACACAAAGTAGATACCCCAGTTTCTTTGTCTCCATCGAAGTCTGAATTAGAGTATCCAATCAAGCTAAAGTCACCCACTTGTGTATACTTGACTCCAAAGTCTTGAGTTCCCTTCAAGTAATTTAGAACTCTTTTTGCAACAAACCAATGTCCCTCACAATGCTTTTGCATAAACCTGGAGAGGATTGCAACAACAAACAAAATGTTTGGTCTGGTAGTAGTTAGGTAGTTGAGACTTCCTACAAGCTGTCTATACTTTGTTGCATCCCAAATTCTTTTCCTCTGGATGTGAGCTTTAAGTTTTGTTCCAATGGATAGTCAAGATGCATCTTGCATCTAAGTCAACAATCCCAATTAACTCTTTTGAGAAAGGAATATGGACTTCGAATGTTGAGTTACTTCAATACCAAGATAGTAATGAACATAGCCCAAATCAATCATTTCAAAACCTTTCCTCAATTCCTTCTTTATGGATGCAATGTAGCTCCCATTATTCCTTGTCATCAAAAGATCATCTACATATACCACAAGATATACAATTGTTTTTCCAACCTTCTTGATAAATAAAGTTGCATCATCAAGATCATAATTTTTGAAATTGAGTTTTAGAAGATGCTCAGTTAGTTTTTCATACTAGGATCGCGGTGCTTGTTTGAGGTCGTACAAGGATTTCACAAGTTTGCATACTTTATGTTCATGTTCTTTTACAACAAATCCTTTAGGCTGGGACATAAAAACATTCTTTTTAGATCTCCATTCATGAAAGCAGTTTTTACATCCATATGATGGACTTTCCAACCGTTCTGAGATGCTAGGGCAAAGAGTGTTTAGATGGTAGCCCATTTTTTTGTGGGGGAAATGGTCTCCTCATAATCGACCCCTTCCTTCTATGCAAAAATTTTTGCCACAAGCCTCACTTTGTGTTTGTCAAGTGAGTCATCAGCTTTATACTTGTCCTTGTAGACCCACTTGCAGCCAATTGGTTTGGTTCCCAATGGATGATCAACCAGCTTCCAAGTGCCATTCTTTATCAAGGCATCACACTCCTTTTTCATTTCTTCTTTCCATTCATCATGAGAAGTAACTTTTTTGAAGGAAGATGGTTCAAAATCTGTAGACAAATTCAATTCACAATCATAAGAAACATCCATATCAACAGGTGAATCAGAGTCATCTACATCACCTCCATTTTACCGAGTTGAATATCTAGTTCATGTCTTTCCAACCTTGTCAGGATGGAAACTTTCATGTGTCTTTGTCAGCAACTTTGCAGGACCTTTCTGAGATGGTTCAGGCTGCTCTGTTGATTGAGTTGGGACTAAATCAGGATTGAGTCTCCAAATTCTGTCAATCACATCACTCAAAGTATCATCTGTTGTTGGAGTTTCATGCGGGGGAGAGAGTGCTTCAGACGAAGATTCCATAGGTTGATCTAGTATAGGAATCCCCCCTTCAAGATGTGGAGTCTGATTATCAAATTCTTGAAATGATTTTGCATTTGTGAATCTATCCAAGCAATCAAGTTTCCGCTCAACAACATTGTCAGTTTTGGATAATTCAAGAAAGATTACATCTCTAGATACAACAAACTTTTTATTGACTTCATCATACAAATTGTATGCTTTGGAGGTGTTTGAATACCCTAGGAAGATACACTTACGAATTCTTGCACCAAGTTTGTTTCTTTGTAACTTTGGTATCAAGGCATAACATGTGGAACCAAAGACCCTGAGATGCTTTACCGAAGGAATGTACCCATACCACATTTCAAAAGGAGTCTTGCTTATAATAGCATTAGATGGACAACTATTCTTTACACATAGAACACATAGAACTGCATTAGCCCAAAACATCAATTTTACATTTTTGAAAAGCATCATGGAGCGCACCATATTTAATATTGTCCTATTCATTCTTTCAGCTACTCCGTTCTGTTGGGGATTATAAGGCACAATTGTTTGATGTTTGATCCCGTTGGCAAAGATAGTTTTCAAATTCATTTGAAGTGTATTCTTTTCCATTATCAGTGTGAATAGAGCCAATATGAGATTTTGCATCATTTTCAATCCATGTATGAAAGTTCTTGAATGTTTGAAAAGCATAAGATTTGTTCTTCAATAAATGAAGCCAACACATGTTGGTGTAGTCATTAATAAATGTCATCATATATTTATTTCCATTTGTAGAAGGAATAGGCGTTGGACCACATAAATCTGAATGAATGAGTTCAAGTTTTTGATGTGCTCTAGAATGTGAATCATGAAAAGATTGTCTACTATGCTTTCATATAACGCAAGCATCACATTACTTAAGTTTTTCTAGGAATTGTATGCAAACCAGTAACACCATTTTTCTTCAACAAGCGGAGGTTGTCATAGTTCAAGTTTCCAAATCTAGCATGCCATAATAAACTTGATGGAAATGTACCTTCTTCATAATGAGAATTGTATGAGAAATTTTGTGCACGAACAGAGGTACCCTGCAGCTTGAGAAGCCTTTCTTCTTTTATCCTCGTCATGACAAGTGAGTGGTTTGATGCTTTTCTCACCTCAAGCTTGCCATCAAACATATGAATGGAGTGTTCTTGCTGGCAGATGTTGACCAAGGACAAAAAGTTTCTCCTCAGCTGTGGGAGATATAAAACATAATGCAGAAGAAAGTCTCGAAGACTAGGCAATTTAAGCCTTATTGTACCAAGCCTTGATGGCTTGAGTTTTGATTTGTTTGCAAAGTATACTACTCCATCAACATTGTCAGTAAATTCTTTAAAAAAAATCTCTTTTGAAAGTCATCTGGTAATTTTCTCTTGAATCAAGCAACCATTCATTTTTCCAAGAAGCAAGTGAAGCATTAAATAAGTCTTCATTTACTCCAATATTAGCGCGTGCCACAACATAGTGAGCGGATTTAGGTGCTTTACCTTTCTATTTGTCATTAGTTTTACCTTTGGGTTGATTTCTTTCATGCTTAATTCTATCCCAAGGAAACTTTCATGTGGATGCATCATGTGATCCATCTCTTTTGTAGCCTATGTAGTGAAAATCTAGCTTTTCTCCTTGAGAGTGTCTGCGCCCCCTACCTCTAAAATTTCTTCATCTTCCTCTTCAACCACCTCTTCCTCTAGAAGAATATTGAGCAAGATTCTTCTCTTTATGTGCAAGGCACAACCCCCTAAGAAGACTAAGGAGCTATCTTCTTCCCAAAATCTTTCTCTCTTTCAGCAAATTGTTTCACAACAGAGTCAAAGGTAATATCTTTGAGGTTTCCATTTGCTAGAAATGACTCAAGATAGGTTGAGTAAGTGGGATAAAATGGCTTGAGAAAAACTATCAGAGGAATGTCCAGTTCAACATTAGTGACTTTGATATCATGCATAATAGATTTTACTTCTGATGCAAGAGAAAGAGGATCATCATTTTGTAATTCAAAGGTGAACAATTTAATCATGAGTTGAACAACTACAAGTGTAGAGTGTGAGTCATAGAGTTACTTTATTTTTTGTAAGGCTTCAAAAGAATTTGAAAATGGCGAAATATGGAGACTCACCTCTTCATTTACTGATGATGCAATCAATGCATAAGCCTTGCTATTCTTATTTTCCCAAATGGTAAATTCCTTGTCTGGGGTAGGCTGTTCTGGCTCTTTATCTCTATTTCCAACACACAATCCTTTCTACAGCTCATTAAAAATGAGAGTGTGTTTGATTTTCTGAGACCACTCAGGATAATGTTCCTTCCCATTGAGGACCACTCCCACAATAGATATTAATGAGTGCATAAAAATATATATATAATATATATATATATAATAATATATATATATGTATAATATATATACAATATAGATAATATATAAATATATATATATTACATATATATTATATATATATTATAAATTATATATAATATATATATATATAATATAACTCTGCTACAATAAGTGTAATTTGTAAGAAATTGCACTTCTGCTTGTAAAAAAAACTACAATTTTAATGTTTATAACAGAGGTATCAACATGCTCACAAAACCCAACACATGAGTAGAGATGTAAGGCTTCCACTTGAGAAGGTCTAGTTTAGAGATGGTTCACACAAAAATTGAACCTCAATGTCTAACTATCAACAAAGAACACATTCAGGACCTGTATCTCATGGAGCATTTGCCTCACATAACCAACTGAATGTTTGCAACAATTGCCGAAGTGGGGAAAACCTGCAAAATGGTTATCAAATTCTTGACAGAGGCATACCTATGGAGTGGTTGCAAAAGGTCAGTTCTGAAAAATAGGTAGAATAGGCAGAAGGGAGTTACAAAGAAGAGAGGGAAGCGAAAAATGGCACTGGTTCTAATACCATGTCAGACCAGGAGGTAAAACCTCAATTGTAATCGTATTATTCATTCAAGTTATTTATTATTATATACAAGAGGGAGTGACTCTTCAGTTCATCTCTCGATGACTTTCCATTTCCTATATTATTTGTTTGCACTAATTACAGTTGTTCACCCAATCCCTATGATTAGGTGTCAATAGGGTCCATGATGAGTTTAATTGTGAGTTGTAGTTAGATCACTCATTTTGCTGAGTTATGGTCAGTTAAATTAGTTCTAACGCTTTTTGGGAATAATAAAAAACTAACAGTCAGTTGGTGCATTGGTGCATACACATGTGTTACTCTAGTTAACTAAATATTCCCTCATGAAAAACGCATGCATGTTAGTTTAGAGGAACACCCATTTGAGACTAGAGTGCATGGACAATGTACTATCAGTTGTGTGATTTAGTGAGTTGTAAATATCATGCATGTAATCAGAGAAGGACCTATGTTTTAATAGGCTATGGATTTGGCTTGAAGTAGCTTGTGAGCTAAGAGAGTTGAGCATACTTGTGCGTAATTATTCTAGTGAGAAAAAGATTGGTATATTCACTCATATTTATGATATATGAAATATAAATAGAGGGGTTTTGAGTAGTGGATTTCCCCAGATACATATTGTGTTATGTGCCATTTATTTATATACTTCTTGTTCATATTGTTTTCATCAATCTATTGGCTTCCGTTGGTTGAAAATAGAAGTAGATTCTTGTCTTGTGCTTTAGTACATTCCATGAGCTTGGGAATCTACAATATTTTCGACATGGTATCAAAGCTCAAGATAGTATATTAGAGGAGATTTTTATGTTTTGAGTTTTGGGTTACAGGTGAAATTTGAATTTGTAAAAAATAGTTTAGGATCGGTAGATGGCATTCTACGGTTTGCGGCTCAAGTATGCCTTGGAAGGAAGCTCGAATTTTATAGCCTGGAGGGACAAAATGGAGGTTGTGCTAGAGGATAATGGCTTGAAGGAATTCGTTGATCAAGAAATTCCTAAGCTAGCAACGTCAGATGCAGAGAATTTGGTTGAATGGAAGAAGTGTGTGGCGAAGGCGAGATGGATAATCCTTGAGGGAGTTCGAGACCAAATTGTCTCGAGTCTCCATGGCAAGTAAACTCTACATGCTATCTGGAAAGCATTGAAGGACCTTTTCCAGAACAACAGTGACCAAAGGAAATTATCACTAAAGGACAAACTTTGAAAAATCAAAATGGAGAAAGGTGAGACTAGTCCAAAATACTTGACCAAGTTCACACAATGTTGTGATCAAATTGGAAGTTTTGGAATCACGGTTGTTGAGGATGATATGGTGATTCTTACTCTTCTATGACTCCCAAAGAGTTGGAATAGTTATCAGGACTCTGTCAATGGTCAGGAGAAGCTGTCAGATTGGGAATGACTGTGGTCGGATTTGATGTAGGAGGAGATTGGGAGGAACACCAGGGATGGCTCTTCATCAAAGACTTATGATGAAGAGAATTGTGCCTTAGTGATTAAGATGAAGAAGGAGAAAGTGAACACTTCCCATTCCAAATCATATTCTTATCATGGAGGTAAGAAGAAATACATGACAAAATTTAAATGCATTTATTGTCATGAGCTAGGCCATTTTGCTACAAATTGTCCACTTAAGAAGTCCAAGAAGAAATCCTCAAGAGGAGCGGCGGGTGAGGCTTTGGCCTCTCAATTCAAATTGGAATTTTCCCTCATTGCATGCATGGTTGCATCAATGATGGGAAGTGTATGGTACTTAGACAATGGAGCTTCATTCCACATGACTACTGACAAAGAATTATTCAGTGACCTGGAGGAGAAATATCTCCAGAGGCATATCGAGATGGTGAGGACAGGAAGTATAGTGTTACTAGATTGGGCATGATTACTTTTAAGAGGGAGCATGGGGCTCCACTCACCTTGAAGAATGTTATGTATGCTCCTATGCTAAAGAAGAACTTTGTATTCATTTTCATGCTTGAGGATAGAGGCTATGATGTGAGCTTCTTGAAAGGAAATGTGTTCCTTCAACACATAGCCATGGATAAAGTAAAGAAGATAGGGATTTGGGTGAAGAATCTCTATAAGTTGGAGGTAAAGGAGTGTGATGCTTCGAGCACAAAAGTAGAAAGGGTGCAAAGTTGAGACATTGGTGAGTTGTGGCATAGGCGATTAGGCCACTTGCATCATGGGGCTTTGAATATATTGCAGCATATCTCTACGAGTCTTCCCAAAGGTATGCTTGAGAAAGTAAATACATGCAAGGGGCGTACTATAGGAAAATACACCAAGTCTTCCTTTCACGAAAGAGACAGTCAAGAAAAGGCTATTCTAGAGTGACTCCATTCAGATGTGTGTGGAACATTCTTGATAGAATCCATGACCAAACACAGGTATTATGTTATATTTCTTTGTGACTTTTCTAAAAAATGTTGGATATTTTTCATGCAAAAAAATAATCAAACTTTCAAAAAGTTTTGTTAGTTTAAAGCATTGGTGGAGAAAGGGTTTGGATAAAAGGTTAAGCTCCATGGAGTGATAATAGTGATGAGTATGTATTAAACGAGTTTAAGAACTTCTAAGTAGCGGAAGGGATTAAATGGGAGTTGATAACACCCCAAAACCCTCATCAAAATGGGATGGCTGAGAGGAAGAATAGAAGCATAGTAGGGGCAGTGAGAGTGATGTTGCATGATCAAGGCCTACCACTACACTTGTGGACTGAGGCATGTAACACAACGATTTATTTTCAGAATCATAGCCCACATTGGATATTGGAGATGAAGACACCAGAGGAGGCTTATGCTAGTAAGAGGCCAGATGTTGGTCACTTTAGGTTTTTTGGGCCATCGATATATTGTCATGTGACCAAATATGCATGGAAGAAGCTTGAGGCGAGAATAGAATTGGGGATATTTTTGGAGTAAAATGATACACCTCACAACTATCAGGTGTACTTTCCAACCACCAGAAGGATAGTGGTTCGCGGCGATGTTAGATTCAATGAGGAGAAGGCCATGCAAGTTTGCCTTGAGGGGGATCTTGAGCTACATGCAGATGATGATATTTTAGCTCCTAAGCTTGAGGAGCCTCAAATTGATGTGGAGAAGCCACATGTAGAGGATCTAGGAGTGGAGACATCCATTGAGGCAAAGTCTTCCAGAAAGGGAAGAAATCACACTAGAGAGGCTGACAAATTTTTGGATGATGCATAGGAGAATGTGGGAGCACTCATTTTCCAGCGTAGGTAGAGGAGGTCACCTGAGAGATACACTAGATACGTGGCTCTTATAGGTGAATCTGTTGTGACTGATCCATATTCCTTTAAGGAAATGGTGCAACAACCAGTATGGGTTGATGCGATGGTGGAAGAGTATGACTCCATAGTTCGTAACAATGTTTGGGATGTGGTCCTGAGACTGGAGGACAAGCCAGTGGTGAGTTTAGTTTGGCTTTACAAGGTAAAGAAAGTTTTAAATGGTAGTGTGGAGAAGTATAAGGCTATATTGGTGGCCCATGGCTTATGATGAGACCTTTCCTCTTGTTGCAAGATACTCATCTATCAAATCTATATTGGCACTATTAGCACCGATGGGTTGGAAGATAGATCAGATGGATGTGAAGATAGCCTTCCTTAATGTCATGATTGAGGAAGAGGTGTACATAGATCAACCTGAAGGTTTTGAGACCTTTGACCATGAGTCACATCTTTGTCGGTTCAAGAGAGCATTGTATGGGCCAAACAAAACACTCCGTGCTTGGTACACCAAGATAGGTAGATACTTACCAAGTTGGGCTTCATGAACAATGAAGTAGATGCGAACCTGTACCACATAGTGGTGGAAGGTAAATTTTTTATCATTTTGCTTTATGTTGATGATCTCATACTAATAGATGATGATCAATTGATCAAGTATTTCAAGGTAGACCTTTCAAGAAGGTTTGAGATGAAGGACATGGGGCTTATGCATTAATTTCTTCCCTTGGAAGTATGATAGGGAGATGGGGAGTTGTTTGTGTCTTAGGTTAAGTATGCCAATGAGATACTCAGGAGATTCCGCATGGAGAGCAGAAACTTCATGGAGACTCCTCTAGTAGGTAACTAGAGGAAGGGGGATGCTAGTTCAGAGGAAGTAGTGGAAGCTAATTTTTATAGCCAACTTGTGGGTTCACTCATGTACTTGGTGAACGCACGACTAGATATGTGCTATGTAGTTAACCAACTTAGTCAAGTGATCGTTAGGCCTACCAAGTTGTATTGGAAGGCGGCACAACATGTGTTGAGATACCTTAGGGGAACTTCTTAGAATGGATTATGGTACAGATGGATAGATGGATTGAAGCTTCAAGGCTTTACTGATGAAGTTTTGGCAGGGAGTCCATCTGATTGGAAGAGCACATTAGGAGGGACATTTAGTATTAGGTCAGTGATAGTTCCTTGGTACAACAGGAAATAGAGGTCAGTTGCACTCATTTTGGTAGAGGCAGAGTACATGAATGTGAGTCAGGTAGCATGTGAGGCCATCTGGATGAGGAAAATCTTGATTGGTTTGTTTGGTGAACAAATGGATCTAACTATGATTTACTGCAATAATCAGAGTTGTATCAAACTCTCTTGAAATCCATTTTTTCATGATCGGTCCAAGCATATTGATATCTAATATTATCATCTCAGAGATTATGTATTGAGGAGGATTATGTTATTAGAGTGCATTCCCATGGAGGAGCAAGATGTTGACATTTTGACAAAGGCATTGTCAAGATGTAAATTCGAGTTTCAAAAAGACAGGATCAGGGTAGTTGATAATCCCTTTCTTGTTGAGAGGGAGTGTTGAGAAATGGAAACAAGAAATTCTAGTTTAATTTGTCCTTGAATTAAACCGAGAATTAAAATCGAATTCTATTCTCATAGAAACTTGTAAATAGTTAATTAAGTTTAATTAACATAATTATCTTAGGAATTTCGAGTTGGAAGTCTTTCTGAAGTCGTGTATATGTTCTCCCTAAGTTTTAGGGGTCTAGGATGATTTTAATTGTGAGTTGTGATTATATCACTCAATTTACTAAGTTATGGTCACTTAAATTAGTTCTAACGGTTTGTGGAACTAATAAAGGACTAACTGCCAGTTTGTGCACTGGTGCATCAAAAAGTGTTACTCCACTTAACTGAAGATTCTCTCATGAAACTCATGAACTTTAGTTCAGAGAAAGACCAAGTTGAGACTAGAGTGTAGGGATAGTGTACAATCAAGTGAGTGATTTACTGAGTTGTAAATATCATGCTTGCAATCAGAGAAGGACCTATGTTTTGATTGCACAATTTTCAAAGCTTGGATTCCCTTTAAATACAGGCTATCCATCCTAGGAACTACGCAAGAGATTAGGGGCTTGAAGAGCTACCGAATAGGCTAAGGATTTGGCTTGCGCTATCTTGTGAGCTGAGAGAGTTGAGCATACTTGTGTGAAATTGTTCTACTGAGAACAAGCTTTGGATCTTCACTCATATTTTTGAAATATGCAATACAAATAGTGGGGTTTTGAGCAGTGGCTTTCCCCATATACCTGTTGTGTTATGTGCCATTAATTTATCTTCTTATTTTTCATATTGTTTTCATCATCTATTGGCTTCCATTGGTTGAAAGTATAAATAGATTCTTGTCATGTGCTTTAGTACATTGCATGAGCTTGTGAATCTACAAGATTTTCTACATTGGTAACTCTTCCGAATTTACAGTGATACTAAGAAGTTTAAAGGAAGAAATAAGGAGTTGTAAGGTAGATAATGAAAAAATCACACTGGCATAGGAAACGTTAGTAGAGGTAAATGTAGTCATACTTCAAAGATTTTCATATTTGTAGTGACAAGGAGCGCTTCGGATTAGCCATGAGAAAGAGGATAAAACTAATATGGCATATGATAGTATATCACACGATGGTCATTGATTAGATGGAGATGACACAATTAGAGATGGAAGATTTTTGGACACTCCGGATAGGAGAAGGGATAGACACAGGTATGATTCTAGTTCTTATTCATTTAAGCACTATGATCATCATCGGTATCATCCTTATAGGAGGAATGATAAGGGGTAATTCCCAGAAGAGTTTAAGAAAGCAAAGCCACCTAGTTTTTATGGAGAGGTAAAGAGATTGCAAGATGTAGAGGCATGGTTGCTAGGCATGAAGAATTTCTTCAGATTGGATGACTACTCAGAGAACATGAAACATAGAGTGGCTACATTCAATCTCTAAGGAAAATAAGACATTTGGTGGGAAGACGTGAAGAATGTCAGGGGTATAAATGAGGAAGTTTGACTTGGAATGAGTTTAAGAGACTATTCAAGAATAAGTATTTATCAGAAAGATACTTTGATGACAGGGCGAAAGAAATCTATGAGCTAAAGATGGGATCCATGATAGATGATGAGTACACAAGTAGATCCTTGGAGTTGCTGAGGTATGTTCCTTGTTTCACAGAGGAAAAGGCCAAGATTCAGAGGTTCGTTAGTGGGTTACCGGTTGTATTTAAAGACAATATTGAGCTTGACGAGCCTAGATCATTCGATGAGACTATCCAAAAACTGAAGCATTTCTATGAAGAATCAAAGTGCGGAATTGAGACTAAGACATACTAGAGAGGTAATGCAAAGAACAAAGGAAAATGGGACAAGAGATGAGTACGATCATAGGAAACATGTAATAAGGAGAATGTTCCACCACTTAATAGGTTCAATGCATCAAATATATGACAGGGACACAAGTTTGAGGAGTAGAATAAGGAGCCCAAGCAATGGTTAACTTGTGGAGAAGATCATTGCAGGAAGGATTGTCCATAGTTCCAGAGTGGTAGGCCTAAGATATACAATGCGCAAGAGGCACAGATTGTTGGAGATGTTTGTAAGAGTATTCCATGTATCTATGCAGCATTGGATAACAAATAGGCAGAGCATCAAGCATTCATCATTGAAATGGACGGTAATCTTTGTGATCAAGTTATTTCTATTTTGATTGACCTTGGATCTAATTATAGTTATATTAGTCCTCACTTGGTGGATAGGTGTGGTCTGAGTAAGTAATCGCATGCAGAGTCTTAGTTAGTGTAGTTGACCACGACTATGAAGAAACGAGTTAATTATTGGGTAAGAGCTTGTACATTTGAATTGAATGGTATTCCTAACATAGAACATTTGAATGTATTGCCGTTGGGTTCATACAGTATATTGTTGGGCATGGACTCATTACATCTTCATAGAACCAAGGTAGACTATTATGACAAATCCATTGAGCGTGTTGATGCCAATGGAGAACCAAGAGTCTTACAGGGTAAGAACAAAGCTACATTAGTTAGGATGGTGACAACTATGCAAGCAAAGCATAGTCACGGGAAAGGGTGTAAGCTATTCTTAGTGCACATCTCTAGTGATAAGAGTAAGGAACTTGAGGACATAGATGTGTTGAGTAGGTACCCATTTTTGCAGTAGTTCAAGGATGTATTTCCTGAGGACATTACAGAATTTCCACCTCATAGGGTAGTAGACTTTTATATTGAGTTAGTGTTAGGTGACACTCCAACATCAAAAGCACCTTATAGGATGAGCACACCTGAGGTGGTTGAGTTAAAGGAAATGGTTGAAAAGGGATACATTAGGCCAAGCATATCAGTTTGGGGCACACTGATCTTGTTCATGAAGAAGAAAGATGTTACTCTTAGATTATGCATTGATTACAGGCAGTTGAACAAAGTGACTATCAAGAACAATTACCCTTTACTGAGGTTTGATGACTTGTTTGATCAACTGAAGGGAGCAACGGTGTTCTCGAAGATTGATCTGAGATCTAGATACCATCAAGTATGCATTAAATATGACGACATTTACAAGACTATGTTCAGGACCAGTTATGGGCATTATGAGTCTGTTGTTGTTCAATTTGGCTTAAATAATGCTCATGCTACATTTATTTTTTTGATGAATAGTGTGTTGCGTCCATATTTGGATAAGTTTTTTATTGTGTTCATTGATGATATATTGGTATATTCTAAAAATGAGGAAGAGCATGTCGAGCATTTAGCAATAGTGTTGAGGTTGTTCAAAGAGCATCAATTGTATGATAAGCTCAGCAGGTGTAGCTTCTTTTAGACTGAGGTACATTACTTGTGACATGTTGTCTCCAAGGATGGCATTGGAGTAGATCCAGAGAAGATAAGAGCCATCATGGAGTGGGTATCTCCTAAGAGTGTGGGTGAGGTGAGATATTTCATGGGTTTGGTAGGCTACTATAGGAGTTTCATCAAGAACTTCTCGTAGATTTCTTATCCTATCACATCATTGCAAAGGAAAGGTAAGAATTTCAAAAGGACTAAGGAGTGCGAGGCTAGCTTTGAAAAACCTAAGCAGTTGTTGACACATGCACCAGTGTTATAGATTGCAGATTCAGACAAAGATTTTCTGGTATGCACAGATGCTTGAAAGACAATACTTGGTGGAGTCCTTATGCAGGATGGACAAGTGTTATGTTATGAGTCCTGGAAAATAAACGAGAAATACTAGAACTACCTGACGCATGATCTTAAGTTAACAGTGATCATACATGCATTGAAGATATGGAGACATTATCTTCATGGCATGAGGATTGTACTTATGAGTGATCATATTGGATTGAGGTATTTTTTTGACCAACTAAATCTGAACACCAAATAGACTAGATGGTTGGCCATGATCAACGAGTTTAGTTTTGAGATTAGGTACATCAAAGGTAAAGAGAACATGGTGGCAGATGCTCTCAGTAGACTAGTACAGGTACATCACTTGGCAGCTGTGAGCTCCTATGGGATGGATTTATCAGATAGGATCTTGTAGGGAGGTCAACAGGATGTTAGGTATATGGAGATTATGCACAAGTTGCAACAGGATCCTCGTACGAATACAGGTACAGGTGTAGGTGCACAGGGTATCGATTATCATCTTACATCAGATGGATTGGTTAGATTCCGAGACATGATATATGTATAAGATAAAAGTGAGTTCAAGAAGGTTATCTTGAGGTAATTTCATGTGAAACCTTATTCAGGTCACCCAGGTTATCAATAGACACTGATAGCGGTGAAGAGATTTTACTATTGGCTGAATTTGAAGAGCATTGTAGCAGAGTTAATGGCAAGGTGTTTCAAATTTCAGTGAGTGAAAGAAAAGTGTAAACATTGAGGTGGACTGCTACATCTGATCAAGATTCCCAAATGGAAATGGGAGGTTATTTCCATGGATTTCATCACAGGGTTTCCTAAGATTAGTGAAACAACATGATTACATCATGGTTATTGTGGGCAGGCTAACAAAGGTTGCACACTGCATTCCGGTGAAGCCTACATCCTTATCTAGTGATGTGACATAGGTATTCATCAGAGATGTAGTTAGACTGCATAGTGTTCCAAAGAAGATTGTGTCAAAAAGGGATGCAAAGTTCACTTCCAAGTTTTGGAAGGAGTTATTTGTAGGTTTGGGCACAAAGTTGGCCTTCAAAAAAACCTATCATCCACAGACAAATGGAAAGATAGAGAGGGTCAACAGGATATTGGAGGACATGTTGAGGATGTATGTGATCTATCAGTAGTGGATGTAGGAGAAGTACCTTCCACTGGTTGAGTTTGTGTAAAACAACGGTTATCAAGAGTCATTGAGGATGAGTCCTTTTGAGGCATTGTATGGGTGGAGTTGTAACTCTCCTGTTAGTTGGAATGATCCGGTTAGCAGGGTATTGATTGGACCATATATGTTGGTAGACATGGAACAAGAGATGTAGGTGATCAAGAAGAATATAAAGGCAGCATAAGATAGACAGAAGAGTTATGCACATAGGAATAGGTTGTTTAGTGAGTTCCAGGTCAGTGAATAGGTGTACTTACACATCAAACTAAAGATGAGCTCCTTGCGGATTGGATCTTGTGCCAAGCTAGCAACATGGTTTTTTGGACCCTTCAATATAATTAAGAGGATTGGGCTAGTAGCCTATCGATTTTCACATCCTCCAACAGTAAAATTCCATGATGTTTTCATTGTATCATTGCTTAATAAGTATGTTAAGGATTGAAAGAAGAAATTTCTGTGTAAATCACATTCAGAAAATCATAGTCGACGTGTTAAGGATGTTTATAATGTGATTGGCTACTCTGTATTGTATGTGGAAATAGATGGAGAATTCTAGCCGAAGCCTCAGTAAGGTGCTCATGCTCTAAAATTGAGCAATCAAGCAAGTTAAAGTGCAATGGAAGCACTTTGGGCCTGATGAAGCTACATGGGAGATGGCGGATCAGATGCAAGCTATGTATCCTTCCTTGTTTTCTAGTTGAGAAAAATAAACTTTGATATGGTGGTTTTGTATATATTATATGATGTTTTGAAACATTCTTCAATATTGTGTGTAGTACATGTTTTGATATATGCATTATTATATGATTTGGTATATGTTTTGGTACATATTTTTGGTAATTTTGCTATATTTACACATATATATGGATAAAAATACCGCCATGAGCTATGTTATAAAGCTCCACTATTCAATATGGGTGTTATGTCATTATGATTATATTTTCATGTTACTATGATATCATGTGGTTATGTTAT
>APFE031124009.1:21677-40933 GCA_000404065.3 Pinus taeda | reverse complement strand
AAAAGTCCTAGAGACACAAAAAGGACATGAACAGTTTTTGGACTTGGTCCTCAAGCTAAATGACCAGTTGAAAGAAACATAGAAAGAATTGGACACATTGATTCAGTCCAAACAGAGTCAATTGGCCAGTACCTCCACAACTTCCATTCCCACAGTGACAACTAAAGTCCCTTCAACATTGGTAGCCTCTTTAGAACCAACAACTCCATCTGCTACAAGACTTCTAGTTACAACAGAGTTTACAACTACAGGTACTTCAACAGAGAAAATAACAGAGCTAGTGAAAGCTATGGAGGAAATGTACATCCAGGCAACAGAACTTAAGAGACTTAAAGAGAAAATGGCAAGCCTAGAAATTAATTGTAAGCTTGCCCAAATATAGTAGAAAGAAGAAGCACAGAAATCCCTAAGGATGCAAGACAAGATTAAGGTCCTAGAGAGGGATATAACATTACAAAATCCATTAGGATAGACTAAGGAGATGCTCTAGGCCAATATCATTGAATCTGTCAATGATATTTGGCCATCAATTCAAGTAATATTCGAGCAAACAAAACTGGTGAAAGTGGCCATCAAAGGAATACAAAAGGTAAAGGAAGACCTAGGAGACCAGCCTAAGGATGCTAATCAACTCATCCATTTCTTGAACAACAAGAACAGACATGAAATAAATGAGGTTGGTGTGGAGGACAGAATAGAAGCCATCATTAAAATCAAAAGGGTTCTTTCTAAAAGAAACCTCATGCTTAGCCTGGAGAAAAAATGCCCTAACATGCAGGTTGGCATTAACAAATTCATAGCAAAGCTTCAAATTTTGAGGGATAAAGGCCTTCCCAGTCCCATGGTAATCTATGACAAACTTATGGCCTAATTGGACTATTTTGATAGGTTAGAGAAATCGTCTAAGGAACAGGAAAGCACTTCAGGAGTCAAAGAATTGGCAATAGGGAAAGTATTATATGATACTTTAGAAAATCTATTCTTCCTAGAGCATGAGGTGAATCATCTATTTGTCACCAAGCCAAATTTTGCTAAATACACTGAGGCATATGAGATATATAAAAGGATGCTTAAGTTAAAGTTAGCTAAAGATGAATGGTGGGTAACAATGACAGATTTACTATAAGTTACCATAGTAAATCTGAAGGCAGGTGGAAGGATAGATAAATAGGATCAAAGAGTAACAGGTTAAAGAGTATCAATAAAATACTAAAGACAAAGGTGATTCCAGCAGCCAACTTAAAGAGCTCAAATTCGAACTGGAAACAGCCAGCACTATCACAATAAAAGGGACAACATGATGCAGTTTTCCATTTGTCTCTATCTTCGTGCTTGAAGATATTTGGATTTCCTAGATTAATTCTCAAACTGTTATGAGATATTTTGTAATTTGTTTTGTATAAATACTTCAAGTTTCGAAGTATTTAGGGTGGATTCAAAGACATTTCTATAGACATTTTCCTCTCAAGCTAAAGTGCTATTTTATCAAGACTTGTTGGATCAAGGAATAAAGTAAAGACATTTCATAGGATTCTTGTGTAAAGTGGAAATCAAATAAGTATTCTCTCTCCCATGTGTATTATCATTTTTCTTTATGTTTATTAATAATCATATGTGTTTCTATGAAATCTGAATGGTAAAATAGGAATGATATTTAAGAATTGGCTTTAATGCTCTTTGTCTTGACTATTTACATTCTTAATGTTTTGTGCTAAACTATCTTAGTTAGGGAATTCTTAAATTCTCCCTTGCTTCGGTAGTTCCCCCCCCAGTCTATAGTAAAGGATTCTTAGTTTCCCCTTGCTCATGATCACCTCCTGCTCTCCATCTTGATCCTGGTCTAAGGATTCTTCATTGCCCTTTCACCCTGGTTAAGACTATCTCATCCATTGAACCTCAAGATTTTCCTTTTTCTTTGCTAGCTTGCCCTATGAACTGGGATATTTTGGATTTCCCAGATTAAGCCACTCTTTGATTGAATCCATATCCCAATGGTTTGAAGGCCTTGCTCCATCCATCTGTTCCTAGAATTCCACCACCCAACCAAATTCAACACCTTATGAACACTAAGAACTAGCCTAAAATCCCACCCAAAACAAAGTTAAATTATAAAGAGACATCCCTCTGTGGACTTAGGTTGGCTAGAACTCAAGTCTAAAATATTAGGTTTGTGGTTACCTCGGATTATTCCCTCTTTTGATAACTTCTAGGGAAGACTTCTGAGTGATAATATAGTGGCAACCATACTGGGGACTTAAACCATTAGTCTTAATAAAGGTTTGAGAAATTTCAAATTTTGATTTCAAGCCTCTTGAAGGGTTTATTAGAAGTTATTTATAAAATCTCCAAGAAAGAAATAATTAGAAAAATATTGAAATCTGGCTTCAATTAGAACCCACTATACGAGGGCCAACCCTGATCCAAATGCTCCCCCAGTATTTGACAATCCTAATCTGATTTCAAGGATATCTAGAAGACAAGAAAGTTCAGTCAGTCCTACACTTTCAATTAAAGCAGATTCCTACCCAAATGAGTGGTTGTTTTTAGAAGACCCCCCCTTTGATGAGTCGTTTGAAGTTTCCCTATTTAGAACCAGGTCTGAAAGTGCACTTGATGACATAGTTCTAGATCCAGAATTTACACCAAAACTTGAAGTCCAAAGGGAAAACTTATCAATTGATCAGTGCATTCTAAATTCCCCTTAGTCATCCCTCACTACTTCTAAGATCCCTAAACTTTCTAAAACATCTTCAACTTCCTTTAATTCACCATTATTTTCTTCCACCTCTAAAGTTCATTCCACACCTCCATTTATACCTTCACCTCCCCACCAAGCTATCATTACCCATCAAACATCTATCACTCTCAGTTCTCTATCAACCTTTGTATTATCCCTTAGTACCCCAACTCCAGTTCTCAGTCCTGCCCAACTTAGAGCCATGGCAAATAGATATGCCCCTCTTGTGTTACCTGCTCCACAAGGTGCCATGCCACAAGACTACCAGAGCAAAATTGTCCTATTTGATGGCACATGATCCTACATGGCACAGAAGCATACAAGAAAGATGACAGATCATTTTGAATTGCATGAAATTGATATTGGAGATGTCCAAATGAGAATTTTTTCCTAGTTTCTAGCTGGTGATGCGAGAACATGGCTTAGATCTTTACCTAATAATAGTATAGATAGTTTAGAAGTATTTTACCAGCAATTTTTGAATAGATGGGAAAAGAAAAATAATCCTCTGCAAATCCTTTTAGAATATGAAAACATCAAGAGAGGACCAAACAAAACATTCCAGGACTACTGTACTAGATTTAACATTGTATACAATGCAATACCAATTGACCTTATACCCCCACCTGGCTTAGCTCTGATAAAGTTTCCAGACAGGTTTGACACTGATATGGAATTCCAACTTAGAGAAAGAAATCCACCAACTCTATAAGATATGTAGAGTGTAGTAGTTAGTGTAGAAGCTAATTTTCTAGAAAAAAAGCTAGGGTTAGGAATGAAAGGAGAGCACCCTTAAAAGATGAAGCCTCACCACTTTGACCTTAAAATGGATGCCCTAGCGAAAGGAATGGAAAAACTAATGGATAGGATGGAGAACATTGAAAGGAAGCCTCACTAGGATAATCAACAAGCACCTCGAGTGAGAAATCCAAACTTCAGAAAAAATCAAAATTAGAACACTGGAAAAAATGGGCCTGATCAGAATATTAGGCCCCTTGTCAAGAAAACTATGCCCAAAATTCCCATTCAGAAGACCCTGAACAAGACACTCAAATTAATTTAATGGGATTAGATGATAGGGAATCTTTCTTTTTGACTCAAGATGATCAGGAATTAAACATGCTTCAGTAGTTGCAGACCAAATCCAGAGAATCATTCGACTACAAGCAAGGGTACGATTCTGCTATCATTGAAGTGCACAAATAGTACAATTTGAGGAGTAATAAGAACACTGGCGCACCTAACCAAAACAAGAAAGTAGTACCAAATCAACCTAAGAAAATTAGAGCAGTTCCAGTTAAAAAAACTCTCCAAATCCTATCTAGACCAAATTAGAATCCTTCTGGTTCCACCATTGTAGACGCAACCAATGACCAACCCCTTGATAATCAACCTTCCACCTCGATCCCCTCCAAGGAAACAATGGAAGAAACTCCAAACATTATATTAGAAAATCCATAGAAAAAGACTTCAAACACAGAAAAAGAAGAACAATATGCTCCAAACCCTACTATTAAAATTCAAAACATTCAAATAGATAAATCCCCTTTGCCTTTCAATTTGGGGGTATAGGTAGCCAAATTGAAAATCTCGATTCCCTTAACAGAGCTGATTAAACATGAAACTTACAAGTCCCAAATAAGAAAATCCTTAAACTTCGTTGAGAATGAAGACTCCGTTAACCTATTTGATAATCAGCCTGAGCTTATTCTCAGTCCTGATGTTAATGGAAAACTAGTGGAAGGAGGGATACCGCCCTTTTACATTAGCCTTAACATTCACGATAAAATCCTACACAATGCTATGCTAGACTTTAGGGCTTCACACAATCTAATGCCTAAATTTGTTATGGATAAATTTAACTTGGATATCAGTACACCTTACAAGGACCTGTTTTCATTTCATTCAAGTCAAGTCAAGTGCCTAGGACTAATAAAAGACCTATGTGTTTCCCTAGTGCAATACCCTGCTAAGACCATTCTTATGGACATAGTTGTTGCTGATATACCACCTAATATGGCGTGCTATTGTCTAGATCATGGGGGGCCAAAATCCAAGGATCTTTGCAATTTGACATGTCATATGCCACAATTTCAGTTTTTGGACATCCTAAAAAACTGTACAGAGAGACCCTGATGAAGTATGTAGTGAGTAGCTAGGAGAGGCCTCAAAACTTACCTATATATTCCATGAATTTTGACATCAATTATTTCATTCTATACAATGTTGAAATGAACCAAGAAAATACTTCAAACAACATTACTTCAGAACAAAAAGAAATTGCAGTTGCAGCAGTAAATCAAAATGTCAAAATTCAAGAGTTTTCAAATACAAGAGATGAATCTCAAGATACCTTAATCAAAGAAGATTTTTTTCCCCTAGACAGTAAGAATTATGAACATGAAATACTATGGCATCTTGAATTTGATGGGTCAGTGAACAAACTAGGTACAGGAGCAGGAGCGTGGATTTACAATTTAGAGAATGATCACTCAGAGGGCGATGCCTAGAGACTGAATTTCAAATGCACTGACAACATGGATGAGTATGAAGCACTTCTTTTAGGTCTCAAATTGGTTAAAAGGTTAGAAGCCATAAGGGTTTCTATTATGGTAGATTCTTAGTTGGTTATAAAAACAAATCAACGTTGTATATATGACAAGAGATCCTAGGTTAGGTTCTCATAAGGGAACAGTTGTAGAAATATTGAATACTTTTTTAGAAACTAAGCTTGCAGTCATCCCAAGAAAACATAATATGCAGGCTCATAGTTTAGCAATGTTTGCCAGCACTTGTAAGTTACCATTTCAACCTAACCGTCAGTACACTGCTGAGCTTAGGCACAGAACTACTATCCCAAACAACTTGAAAAACTAGCAAGTATTCACTAATGACCAACAAATAAGCAATTTTTTAACTTTAGAGGAAGAATTTGTAAATAGAAAAATAGATACTGACATAACATTAGATCTTGATGTTACAGATAAAATAGAAATTAACAAATTAGAAGATGAAGAGATAGATAGATTCCATCCCACAAAGTTTACAAAATTAGATATTCAAAACCTAAAGCAAGTTGAAATGGATGAGATAATTGATGAAGACTCTGAAATCATCAATCTCAAAGACAATTTTTTGCCCAAAGGGTTAACTCCTTTGGAAGACTTGTTTAATTCAAATGATGTCCCTAGAAAACCAAAAATGGAACCCTTAAAATATGACATAGAGGAGTGTAACATAGGCTCTGAGGAAGATCCTAAATTGATGAAACTTTCAAATACATAGAACTGCTAAGGGAATTCCAAGATGTCTTTTCTTGGAGTTATGAGGACCTCAAGTCTTATGACACCAGCATAATACAACCTACCATCCCCTTAAAAGAAAACCAGAAACCTTCTAGACAGAAGCTTATAAGGATTAATCCCATTCTATTGCCTTCTATTGAAAAGGGAATCAAAAGAATTTACGAAGCCAAGATCATAGCATCAATTAGATTCTCTGATTGGGTTTCAAATTTGGTGCCCACAAGAAAGAAAACTAGTGAAATTAGGCTATGTGTTGACCTTAGGAATCTCAATAAAGTTTCACTCAAGGACAACTACCCTCGCCCCAAAATGGATCACATATTATAGAGGGTAGTAGGTTCAACCAAAATCTCATTGTTGGATGGGTTTTTTGGTTATAGCTAGATTTTAGTCCACCCATATCACCAGGCAAAAACTACATTCACTACTCCTTGGGGCACTTTCATGTATGTGAAGATGCCTTTTGGAATAAAAAATGCAGGGGCCACTTTTCAAAGAGCTATGGATATAGCTTTTTCTAAGGAAATCCATGACTTCCTAGTAATATACTTAGATGATATCTCTGTATTCTCAAAATCCGATCAACAACACTTAGATCATCTAAGGCAGATCTTCATCAAGTGTAGAGTGAGCAAGTAACTAAACAAAACATCATCCTGGAATATATCAGTACTAAGGAACAGATAGCTGATATTTTCACAAAACCTCTTCCTTAAGAAGCATTAGAACATCCATCTCAAAAGATGGGGGTTATCTCTTTATCATCCCTCAAGTTCATGCTAAAGATGTAGCAGGACAGGGGGAGCAATTTGATAGGGGGATTCCATATGCATTCCTTTGCCATTGATGTCAAAGGGGGAGAGTAGAAGAATATTGCCATCAAGAACAAAGGGGGAGATTGTTGGACACAGATTGTCACTAATGTCAATATGGCAATATTCGAGGAGCAAAAGGAGCCAAGAGGAGTAGAATAGAGGATATAGACAAACATTGCAGCAACAGAGGAAAAAGCAGAGCTATAAGGAAGCAGACAGAGCCATCAGAGGAGCAATGGGTGCATTTATATTATCAGGAGCTATCAGGCCACAAAAGAATTATATGCATGAAGATACAAGTGGAGGAACATATATCATACATATGTGTTTTTACACTATCAGAGGCACAGAACCTTATATCTATCTATCTATCTATCTATCTATCTATCTATATATATATATATATATATATATACATATATACATTTATACATTTATACTATTGGGACGTAAAACCCATGCATGCATGTTTTAACACTCTCTGCAGACAGAAAGCCCATATAAATAGGCTTAACATTATCAGAGGCAAAAAGAACTTTGTGTATGCCACAATCATTGCCAAAAGGAGCACTGTTATGGTAAACTGGGAGGATGTGTTCTATGTGGATTGTTTGGACCAATCTAATGAATCTACGTATCCCCAGAAAGTCAGCGAACTTGCACAGCTCAGAGGAAGCCGTAGCGACTGAGGAAGAATCCTAGGAGGTGGTGTAAGTGGAAACAAATGGACAAAGGCATGGGAATGTATAAAACAATAAAAATAGAGAACTATTCGTGTTGTTGTTGTGGTGAAGAACCAGAGTGTGAGGTAGAAAAAGTAGGAGAGGCAGCAGAAGCAGCAAAAGTAGGAGAGTAGGAGTGAGAGAACCTCAACTGAATAGAGTGTAGTAGCATACTAGTTTATACCAAGGTTGGGTTGGAGCCTCAGAACTAAACAGGACTGAAGTCATTGGGGGTAGGTGCTCCTAAGTGCAGACCACTGCAAAACAGAGTTGGTGTTCTGGAGGTTGGAGCCTCACTTAAGTCCAAGTTCGATCTTGGCAACTATTCACAATTAGATATATACTTATATTGCATTAATTTCATTACACTGTCTTGAGTTTTAATAAAAGCATTAATTCTAGTTGTTGATTTCTGTGTTCTGTGTATACATATACATATCTATATATGCTTTTGGCAATCACTAGAATAATTTAAAAAAATAATAAATATTGATTCACTCCCCCTCTCAGTATTTCCAAGAACCCAGAGCCAGAGGTAGAGCGAGAAAGCCTGAGAGCTTCACAGCCAGGGATAAGATGGTGTCTAAGCCCATTGTTTCTATGTAATCCAATGGAGTTGAGCATGGAGCTTGTAAAATAACTTATGCCATAATCCCAGAGAGCCTAGTCGAGTTGACTAGAGATCAAGGAGATGAAGCCCAAGAGCTTTGGGTGAACTCCATATTAATATTGTTGTTATGTGTGTTTGTTTATTTTTTGCATTATTTACTATCACATGTATTTAGATATCAGTATAAGAAACAGAACTTAAAGCACTTAATAGTTAAATGCAAACATAAGCATACACCTACTTTCAAGCATTATTAATTCCGCAATTGGTTAATCATGAGATCTTGGGAATAGATAAGCTTTGGAAGTGGGAGAGGTTCTTGTAAGTAGGACAAGAAGCCTTTAACGCCCCATTATCAGATCAGTTGGTATTGGAGCTTAAAAGTTGATTAACCCCACCTTCAAAGAAGGTTATATCAGAACTGTTTATACCAAGAAGAAGGTGGTATCATGATGAAAATGGTATCAGATTAGAATTCTGGATTGATGGAGCAAAGATTGCTTGTCTGAAAGGTGTTTGGGCAGTCAAGGATTGATTTTTTGATTGATTGTATGCTTTTTTCAGACTAACTATTGTGTGAGTTTACAGAGGTGAGGCAGAAGAGGTTTGTTGCAAAAGGTTGCTTGCATAAGCTCTTTGTTACTCTTGTTTGAAGTTTTTTGTTCATTTGCATAATGACAACTTCTACAAGTGAGTCCTCAAATTCCTCTTCCATCACAATATTTTTTGATGGAGACATGAAGCAAGACTTGTTCATTATGATGGAAGAGGTGAGAGAAATGTATGAGGATGGAAGTAAGAGTATCACACTTAGAGAGTAGTTGAATTCCATGGAGGAAGAGAAGCAGTTTCCTTCTAACAAATTACAGGAAATAGAGAGGCAACCTCATATTGCAAATATGAACCTGAAAAGGATGCATGAGTCAGAGACACATCTATTTGTTGCCAAAGAAGCCTTAGTCAAATATCAGCTTGAAGAAGAGGTAAACAATTCCTATTTGTCTTCAAATTCTTCTAAGAATGCTTATATTGGTTCTTTTGAAAAACATACCAGAGGCATAGGTTAAGAGTTAATGTCCAAGATGGGCTATGAAGGGAAAGGCTTGGGAAAACATGCACAAGGTATTGTTGAGCCAATAATAATTGAGGAAAGGCCTAAGTATTTTGGTCTTGGCTATGGACAGTCTTATGGAGAGAGTTCCCAAGCTACCATGAAGGCCACTAAAACAGTTCCAAGAAGGAGTTTCATTTCAGGTCTTCTACCTCAAGATTGTGAGGATTGTATTCTTGGGGAATGCAATAGTGTGAAGCATAATTTGTAGAAAAAAGGTGTATATTAGCATACACTTGAATTAGAGAGTTGTGGAAACTCTTACAACCTTGAAGAGATTGATGGTGTTCCAAAGGAAGCCACTTCTTCATTCAGTTCACCTCCTCAAGAAGGCAATAAAGGTGAAAGAGAAAGGTATAAATCTGGTTCTAACCATATTCATTTTGATTATGTAAAGCATGAGAAGTTTCCATATAAGTATGGGAAAATAATTTCATGTTCCTTTTGTGGTTTGGATAACCATCATGTTTCTAGATGTTGGAAGAAAATGGCCACATACAAGAAACTGTTGAAGGGAAGGAAGCAAGCAGCCAAAGGTCCATTGGACAAGGAAAGTCATGCTGTCAAGAGGATGCACATGTGTTGCACTTACTGCCATTAGCAAGGACATGTTGCTACAAAATGTTGGACTCTGAATCCAACAATGCTTCCACAAAAGATGAAGAAGGTGGAAAGAGAGAATGGTAGGAATGGAAAGAAAGATTCCATGATTGATGTGTTTCAGGATGATTCACATGTTGATGCTGATGTGCAGACAAAGGGTGCACCTTTGAAATGGATTGGTAAGAGATGGTTTGAGTTTTTATCCAATTAAAGATTGCATGTCTTTTGATTTGATGTATCTATTTTCATTTCTTTGTTAATGGAATGGAAGTTGCAGGATTTTACCAAGAAGGTGAATGGCAAAGTTGAGTAGGAGACTCACTTTATTGCTGCAACATTATATTCATTTCAGCTTCGAAAGTAAAGTGTGCTTAAGTGAAAGTTGAAGGATGAAATGAATGCATAAGCATGATGTGCATGAACCCAGGGATGTTGATGATTTCCTTTTATTTGAGCATGTATGTGTAATTAACTTGAAGAGTTGATTTCTTTGTCTTAAACATGCATGTAATGTAATATTGACTTGAGAAAAGTTGATGTGGTCTCCAAGATGGAGATAATGTTGAAGCGTTTCATATTTTGAAAAGATGTAAAGACATGCTTGACTTGAAGGGTCATTTGTTTTAAAGGCATGTTTTGTTGGCTTGTTATCTAGTCAATCATTTGTATGAAGATGTAACATGGAGGTGTCCACAAGATGTGAAAATCTGTTTCTTTTGTTGAAGCAGGAGTTTAGGCCATCCAGTTGTTGTCTGCATTTCTATTGTTGTTAACAATTGTTGTTGACAGCATGTCAAATAGGTACAAATGAAAGTTTTTGTGAAGCAAATGTAACTTCACATTTTTTTGAGCCACCTTAGATCAATGATCAAGGAAGAGATGTTCAAACTACCTTTTGTGACCTTCTCCACAAGAGTTCTGCAGGAAGTCAAAGAGGAGGACAGTTCTTCCAAGGAGGACTAGCACATCCAAGAAGGAGAGTGGTCAAAGGCTTTGGTTCAGAGGCACTATGCAAGGCAAGTGTATGGAGGTTGAAATAAGAGGGTGTTGTTACTCTTATTTACTGTTTAGAACAGTATATCAATCTTTTGGAGACCAAAAGTTCTTTTAGTGGGAAGGTGTGATCCAAAATGGATCTTGGATAGACTTCTAAGTATAAAGTGTTCCTCATAGAGGAAAATTAAATTCAAGGGCTACTCTTATAAATAGTCCCATTGCATAAATATTTTCATTCTGAATCAGATGCAATTCGAATGGACTAAAATAGACTCTGGATGATAAAGTTATCATAAAAGGAAGATTGTCTTTGTCCTCTAAAAAAGGAGGCATTTCTTCTAAAATGGCATAAAAGGCCCTATATGGGAAATCACATCGGAAAAGGTTCAAAGGGTGGACTTAAGGCCAAGGCGGAAGGAAGCCGCGATCAGTGATCCCTGACATATCACGATTGGAGGCAGGCTGTATGGGATATCGGGACCCTAGACTATGCAACAATGCAATTGCCAATTATCGGATCAGCGGATTAGCATGCGCGTAGTCCATAGCCAAAGGAAAGAACCCCTGGGCCATTACAAATGTGATATGCGATAGTGATATATGATGCTCGATAACATCCATTGGATCAGAAAAGGGATCAACAGATGCGATTTAATCTGTGATCGAGAGATCGGTGATCCCCGATACCAAAGGGATAATGAACTACAAAATACCGATATGTGACTTGCGATAAAGGGCAGGACCCAATGGGATTATAGACCTAATTCCATAATATTTGAAATCCAGGAATTTGGGATTTCTGTGTATTTCTCGTGTATTGGTTTATTTGGCCAATATGGGTTGCGATTACGACTTGCGATAGCTTGACCCGAAAGGTTTATAAATGTAGCTTCGGGTTGCTTGAGTTCCATGGTAAGCAGGATTTCGGGTAGGCCTCAGGTGGTAAGTGGTATTGGATGGGCTCTACCCGATCCCATACATTGGTCGACACGTGGCATGGCGCGGGAGAGAGAAAACCGCCTTTTTGAGCGATAATCTCTGCACACATAAACCCCCTAAAATGGTTGTTAGCCATTAGATCGAAGATCATGAAGATCAATGGTGGGCTTGCAACAACCATAAGAGGGTAGAACCAATAGGGATTATGAGCACGATTTCATAGAATTTGAACTCTAGGATTTTGCGCCCGATAGTGTATTTCTGGTAAATCTCTGTGTATTGGAATTTCATTCAATTTTCAGGTTTTCACCTAAAAGAAGTCCCCAATCCCTTTGTAATTTCCCCTAATCATTGTGCTATGCTACAAGCAGGTGTTTTGTACCAATGATGCATTTGTAACACGCAGAGCCACAGAGCTAGAAGACAAAGGGCCAATTGAAGAGACAGAGGAATGATTACACGTGGAGAAATGGACAGGAAGTTGTAGAGCCGGAAGGATGCCTCACAAAATCTAGAGAGCATGATTGATAGGTAATGCGGGGAGAGCATAGAGAGTTTTGGAGTCACTAGGAGGTCGAGTGAACCATAGAGCTCAAATGATAGTAGCGGAAAGTTGCTGAAGGTTGCAGGAAGGTTGCTGAGAGTCACTTGGAGGTCAAGCGAACTACAAAGGCATGCAGAGGTTGAGAGAAGCTTAGAGCTGAAGAGCCAGAGCCAGAGCCAAAAAGCTAGAGTGAGAGCCAAGAGCCAGAGCTAGAGCCAAGAGCCAGAGCCAAAGCTAAATCCGAGAGCCAGAGCCAGAGCTAGAGCTAGAGCCAGAAAGCCTGAGAGCTTTAGAGCCATGGATAAGATGGTGTCTAAGCCCATTGTTTCTATGTAATCCAATGGAGTTGAGCATGGAGCTTGTCAAAGAACTTATGCCATAATCCCAGAGAGCCTAATCGAGTTTACTAGAGCTCAAGGAGATGTAGCCCAAGAGTTTTGGGTGAACTCCATATTAATATTGTTGTTATGTGTTTTTGTTTATTTGCTACATTATTTACTATCACATGTATTTAGATATCAGTAGAAGCAATAGAAATTAAAGCAGTTAACAGTTAAAGGCAAACATAAGCATATGACTATTTTCAAGCATTATTAATTCCGCAATTGGTTAATCATGAGATCTTGGGAATATATAAGATTTGGAAGTGGGAGAGTTTCTTGTAAATAGGACAAGAATCCTTTAACGCTCCATTATTAGATCATTTCCGAATTTCAAATATTATGAAATCGAGTCCACAATCCCTATCGGGTCTACCTTCTATCGGCATATCACTATCAGAAATCGCATGGCGCATTGGCCTTTGTGTCGGGGATCACCGATCGCCAATCACCGATCAAATCTGGACCATTGATCTTGCTCGTTGATCGGATGGTCGATATCGCATATCATTATCGGCATATCGCATTGGTAATGACCCTTTGGTATCGGGGATTCCTCGATCTCCTAATCACCGATTAAATCTGGACCATTGATCTAATTCCTGGATTGGTCGGTTCATACTAATCCCGCAATGGAAAACAATCTGCTTAATCTCCCTAGTTGATCCTGCTATCTCCAATCCAACTGTTGGCAGCATTTTCGGGTGGCCTACTTGCGCGGAGATTACCCACTCGAAAAAGTGGTTTTCTCTCTCCTGCACCTTGCCACGTGTCAGCGAATGTATGGAATTGGGTGAAGCCAATCCAATATAGCTACTGCTTGAAGCTTGCCCGAAATACCATTTATTACCTTCCTTTTAGAACACAAAATGTTCGCTTGTTTTATTCATAAATGCGTGAGGTCTGCCGAAAGCCTTTACGTCTATTTTAAGTCCTTTCCCTTAGTTTATTGTGATTTGATAAAGGAATGCGATGCGATGAACTATAAGGGTTTTTATATTTAAAAAACCTTTTCCTTTGAGTCTCATTTATAAGAAATTGCCTCCTTTTCTAAGGATAAAGGGCAATCTTCTTTTTGCGATAACTTCTTCATCTGAAGTCCATTTTGGCCCGTTTAAATTGTGTTGGATTCAGAATGAAACAATCTACAAGATGAGACTATTTTCAAAATCATCCAATTACTTTCATTTTTCCTCTGTGAGGAGAATTCATAGACTTAGAAGTCTATGTAGATCCATTTTGGATCACTTACTTAATCAATCAATCAACCAGATTCAATCTCCTTATGCGATCAATTTTACTTTTAGATCTAATGAAGACATCATTGAAAAGTAGTAGTAAAACATCAACATTGATCAGATAGATTAGTCATATTTGAACAAAAAGATTTTTTTCTTGCATACACAACTTGGTAGTGTCGAGCTAGCATGTAGACGCGCCTTCACCAAGGTGAACCAACCTATAGATATGCAAATGCTAACTTATAACTTCATAGTTATTCCAGACTTCAAACATACCTAGATCATCACGTTTAAAGAGTTACACATGCATTAGCATTCAGATCTAGCCTATCCATTATCAAATCACATAATGATGAGTCATTTCAGGTCTTATGATCCTGATCCATCATTAGATCTCATCCATCATCAAACACTCAGGTGCATCAGAAACCCATAACATGCATATTTTATTTTTATCTAACTCTTCGTAACATATTCATTACTACCACTTCTTAGCCCTTTGATCCTCTCCTCCTTATATAGTTTTATCCATTCTCAATACCTCGGACCAAAACAACACTTAGAACCTATGGTATTCTTGGACGGTATCAAGTAACCATTATTCCACTCAATATTATGGGCTAATACCATGGTATGGACTCTTGGTATTCATTAATCTTAATTTTCCATAAGTTTTCATCCCATACGTGATTTTCCTCTTGTGAAAGTGTCTGCATATGTATACAGTCTTTTTGTTTTGTGAACCTACTTGTATACGCTACTTGGACTAGATGAGCTCGCGTATACAACTTCAAATAACTTAAAACAATAGTTTTATTCAATTCCTTGATTCTAATCTGTAATCCTTTGTCCCATCATCCTTTTGTTTTGTGCCATTACTTTGTTACTCTTGAATATATCTATTACAATGTGTGTTTTCATCATATATCACTTCTAAACTGATTCCTCTGAACTGTCCTACATTTTGTCATAGCTGTCAACACAATTTCCATGTATTCTGTCACATCTTCTTTATAGCTTTGTCAAGTAGTCCATTAATCAAATAGGTTGTCATCAATGACAACTTAACAAATAGGTTTCTTATTAAGGACATCACTAACACAATCTCCATGCATCAAATCTTTAACCATTATTCTGTTCCATCATTTGGTCACCTCTGATATCTGTCCCGTAACTTCATCTAGTTACCATATACAAGTGAGTTGTTTTGCTAAAAGTGAGTTACCATGAAGGACAACACTTGCATCATAATTCCAACAATCTCCCCCTTTGGACTTGATGGAAACTACTTTGGTGTTTGGTCACCACACCCCGTAAATAACATCAAGACAAGCACCAAGTTTTTCAAAACATCAAGCTACTCTCCAAACATCAAGCTGACATCAAGGGCAAAGGGCTAACTAACCAATGTTAAATGAAGACTTTTCTATCTGAACTTCTCATGCTCCCCCTAGGCACATGCTGAATTTTCTGATCAAAATCCCCCTTGGTACATGTTGAGATGCACTATACTATTCATGCTCCCCCTGAGCACATGAAGAGTCTACAAATATTTTCAAAAGAATAACATGAACCTATAACTCAACTATGTGAGTATGACCTTCCTATGACTAAAGACTCATACCTACTTTAATCACCCAACCAAGTTGGGATATACAAAATTTGACTCATCCATCCAACCAAGTGGGTTTACATAGTTGACATGATCTTAAAAGTCCATACATGACTGAATATGAAAATTATTACATCATAGTTCTTTACATGACCTTTACATCAAATGATATACATGACATTTATAACAAATACCAAAGATCTAGATAAGACTGAGATATTTATTAGCAACTATCATACACCATATATGATCAACACTATAAGTATCTATCAACAGCATCTAGGACAACAACATGTATATGTCCATAACTATTTTGCAAGATAAGCTAATGTGCCTTTAATATCATCAACCCATGATAAAGTATGCCACATATAGATATCAACTCATCTTCTTGATCTTTATCAAGATCACCTTGCTCCATAGCCTTCCATGAATCAACTAAGCATATATCATATTTGAAAGTAGTAATACAAAACCATTCACATCATATCATATATATATGTGTGAAACCACCATTGTCATCATCTATTACCATAATATCATCATTGCCGTAGCAAGAACGACACAATCTTTCCATAACCACCCTCAATATATCAACCATGTTACTTCACTAGCGATTTTTTCAATCATCCACATCTGATGATAATCAACATATGTGAGAATCAAACCTATAATCATAAGGTAAGAATTAATCATCATTATGTGACACAGTAAGACATGTCTCCAACTAACCATGTCTTCAAATAGATATGTCTTCATGAAACCTGCAATAACACCATCTTCTTGGCATTATTTGCCAATGTGTAATTTGAGTAATCATCCATGTATCAACATAATATGTATCCATCATAGAGATATCAATATGTATCTAAAAAACAATGAGCTCACAAACATTTTTCAAGCTTTTTTGATACCATCAACAAAAGCAATCCTCAACCATGTGAGAGACAAGAACTATAGGAATCCTTATCCATAATTGTGCCATATGAAATTTATGCATCTTTGAAGGCATGTTGACAACAACATAAAAGAAATGAAACTTATCAAATAATGAAGTTGTGTACTCAAGTTTTATTCTTCTCCTCAAACTTATGAAGATCACCATGTAAGCAACATAACTATATGCATCATCAAAAAAGTCATCCGTGAATCTGATAAAAGGCATCAAAACAACTAAGTGGCTCAAGCAAAGAATCATTTGTAATTTCATCATAGGCAATTCATGACCACAACATAGAATTATGTATCATTAAAAAAATTCAACAACATAAGCATCATCACCATCATTAGGTACTGAGGACTTCTAATCATAATGCTAGCAATGCATTATTAGAGCCATAGCATATTCTCCCCTTGAACCTATGCCAACTATTCACTATCAGATCTGATCATTGCATATATCATTAAGAATCATTAAGGCATCATCATCAACTAGTTATACATCAAGTCATCAACAAATTATGAGTGTCAAAAACACTTCTAAGTAACGTCCATAGACTTTAGTCATCAATCATCAAGACAGAAAAGACGATTGATAACATACTAAACCATATCAGACCACTGTTCTGAGTCTATCCCACAACTTCTTCATCAATCCAACATATCTGTGATTATGCAGCTTCTAACTCACATATATATGCGACTTGTTTTCATACTATCAGTGTATGAGAATTGGAACCCTAAAATTTTATACTTTCAACTCCTTCTAAGTTTGTTCTGACTGTGCCTGGTCCTAGAAATTTTTCTGAAGCATCAGTTCCAAGGATATCATTACCATGATGGTTCTTCATCAGAGACTCCAATTTTATCTTGTCTCTAGTCATTTGATGAGCACATCCACTATCATCTTTTTCTTGGAATGAGAAGAGAGAAATATCACACCTTATCTAATCTTCCTTTTCTTGATTCTTGGTGGATTAAAGTTTTTCAGATTTTCTGATATAAATCTGCTTATTTGATTGCTAACCTACCTACTAGTGTAAACCTTTATTATTATTAGTGCAACCCCATTATTATATTGTTGTTCCCATGTAGTCCCCATATTGTTATTATTGTGCCCCATAGAAGCCTAGTATTGTTATTATTGTGCCCTTACATTATTATTTTTATGTCAGCTCTGATTCTATTATGAGCCCTTAGACTCCTATATATAGAAAGGAGGTCTTGTCATTTGTATCATCTAAGAATTGCTCATTTGTGTAATGTAAAGGAGGTTTCCCCCTCAAAGAGGCTTATTTCTAAAGTGTTGATATTTTTTTTCTATCTTTTGTGAGCTAGTTTCATAACATTTGGTATTAGAGCTTTGGATTCTAGGGTTTCGCTACTCCAAATAGCTCTTCGTGGAATTTTTGCTATAATTTTTTTCTGCGATATTTTAGATGATAAAAAAGAACACATTTGAGATGAAATCATTATAAACCTCTCGTATGAATTTCAGATCTTGTCTCGCTATATTATTGGAGATATGATCTGAGGATGTTATGGTTTTTTGCAAGCTCCAGAATTCTATCTCAAACATGTCATCATGGAATTGTCGCTATAATCTGTATTATACAAAGTTTTATATTCTAAAATTAAAAACTATTTGAGCCGAAAACATGGTGACTCTCGGTCCTAAATTTTAGATCTTGTTTCGCTATAGTTTTGGAGATACAGTCCAAGACATTTAGGGTTTCGACATGTTCCCAAATTGCATCCCAAACAGGTGACGTTGGGAAAATCATCATAACTTTCTATCTGAGCATTAGATTGCAATTTCGTAAAATGTGACAAAAACCAAATAGAAGGTATTTTTTTGGATATCATTTTTAGAACCTAAGGTAAATACAGTGACACGTGGCACTTCGTACAATTTCAATCTACTGAACCATTCTATAATTAGATCATTGCAGGAGATTGGGCATAAATCTTTCTTCGAGAATCCAACTATGATCAGACTTACGAGGTTTGAAAGAGGACTCAGAAGGCTATAATAGGCCAAATTTTAGAATTTAAAGATCACAAATTACAGAGTTACAGTCGCTTCAAGACTAAGATCCTAAAACCAAGGGAAAGCGATATGAGGAAGTTTGATGGCAAGGATCCGGTAGATCAGATACTATAGATGGAGCAATATTTTGATCTACATGAGGTGCAACTATTACAAAAGGTACATATTTCATCTCATTTATGGAATAAAGGGCTTTTTTCTCATAAAGCACTTGTCAGTTGGTCAATTTTCATGGAAGAAATGATAGCACATTATGAGGATACAAAGAGTAACACCTTCTTTATCCAATTGATAAATCTCAAACAAAAGGGTTCAATGGAAGAGCACGTTGAGGACTTTCAAAAATTGAATATAAGGGTAAATGATATTCCAGAGAAGCAAAGGATTGATGTCTTCATAGGGACTTTAAAGGATAACATGCAACATGAGGTTCGTCTTTGGGAACCTGATTATTCGGAGAAGGCATTCAGGTTGGCAAGAAAAATTGAAAGAAAAATTATGGAAACAAGGAATCCCACCACTCACGACTATAATTATGGAAGTGTTTTTTCTCCTACCCTTCCACAACCTACAAGTTTTACACCACAACAATTTTAAGAAAAAATAGAAAAAGGGCTTTGTTACAATTGTGATAGAAAATACACTAAAGGTC